>JAUCNO010000353.1:10128815-10150192 GCA_032353835.1 Enteromius viviparus
AACTAATGCTTAATTGTGAACAAATTAACCATTAATTAATGCTTAACTAATGCATTATTCTGACCCCCTATTCTGAAATGTTACCGAAATTTCTCTTTTGTTTTGTAATAATATTTCACAACTTTTCTCTTTAATAATATTTCACAATATCACGATATATTTCTGATCAAATAAATGCTGCCTAGGTGAACATAAGAGGCTTCTTTTGAAGGGTAGTGCATTAAAAAGAAAAGAAAAAATAACTAAAATTATGCAATTAGTTGACATCGGGTCTCCTGTACACACCTGGTCATGTGTTTCTGGGAAAGTGCAATTGCGTATTCAGCCACCACGGTCTTGCCAGCTGATGTGTGAGCCGCGACAAACACAGAATCATGAGCTTCGAGCCGGAGAATAGCCTGCTTCTGAAACACGTCCAGCTCGAAGGGATACTGAGACAGGGCAGGAAAAAAAAGATTAATTCTAAAAAAAACATGTGCATAACAGCAGTTTTGCAGGAAACATTACAAAACAATAATCTTATAGTAAGTTCTGACCTTAAAGGCTGGATCAGGGATACGCTTGTAGAAGTCGTCACACGGTGAGCTGATGTCCACAGGAACGGCCCATTTTTTATGGTCTCCCTTGTCTTCTTCCTGTGGTTTCTTCTTTTGTTCAGTCAGACTTATTGTGTTCGCTGAAGGCTGAGAAGGAGAGTTGCCTGAATCCTAAAGAGTACATGAAGTGAAGAAAAACTTATTCTGAAAACGACATAAGCACAAATGCTAGGTAAATAAACAAATGGGAATTCTTTCTGGAAGTTATACACACTTTGATTCCCAGGTCCTCCAGGCTGTTAGTTCTGGGAAGTTTAACAGTCTCCTCTTTTTGTGAGACTCCCTCTTTCTCCTTAGGCAGTGCGTCGATGACATCATCAAAGGTCGACAGGAGAGACAGCAGGTTCACCTCACTCTTCATGGTTTTCGCTTCTAAAAGCATTAAAGTGAAAATCCATTCAAAAACGATAATTCTGTCACCATTTACTCATCCGTATTTTGCTCCAAACATTTTTGCCCAAATAATACAAGTCAATGGACACTTAATCTATATGGTCACCAACATTCTTTAAAATATCCTCTTAAGGGTTTTGCTGAAGAAAGTAAATAATTCATGTTTGGAAGGACATGATGGTGAGGGTTTTTATTTTTGGATAATAATACACAAATTAAAATGGGATGACGACATGTTATATGCAAAGATGAAATCCGACCTTTGTCACTGAAGTCCATACCAGCCTTCAGCCCAGGAGCAACCGTCAACAAATCTAAGGAAAGGGGAAATCTGTTACGATTTTGTTGCTTGGTTTTTCTCTCTCACAAATGATCACTGACAAAACCAAAACAGACCACCAACCTTTCTCAAAATCTATGTCTTCTTCCAGCTCTGACTTGTTCTTAATCTGTTCTAATGTCAGTTCTTCCATTCCTCCTGTTTAAGAACAGAAGAGTTTAAAATCTGGATCATTTTTAAAGTAATGAGAAATGTATCTAAATATGAATTACTGAACCTGGCAGGAATGGATAGTTTGTGTTGCTCCCTCTCAGGCTCTCTGATGGAGGTCCAGGCTGTCTTTGTAATGAGAGAGAATTTTTGGCAGACAATCCCGTGTCCTCTAATAACACCTGACGTAAGAAAAAAAAATCCATTATATTTCAAAGAACATTTACTGTGGTTTTACTTGTCCAATTTTAATTTCAAAATATTTAAAGAGCATATTTCAGACAGCACCATTGGCAGTAACTGAACTGCAAATATTTATCGTTTCTAAACAATGACATATTGGGATTTTTTAAAATAAACAAAGCAATTTTTGCTATAAATCACAGTTTTTACATCATTCCAGAAAACAACCTTTGTTTTCTAAATTAGCTTTTATTTTCAGTATTTACATTTTAGTTTTTTTTGTGTGTGTTTTTGTATTTATTAGTTTTTGTTTGCATTAAATATTTATATTATTTTTTGTTTATTTCAGTTCCAGTAATTAATTGTAATAATTTAACTTTTTCAACTTCTTACATTTTATACTACATCTAATATTTATATTTTCATTTCAATTTCACTTTTAATAAATAAATAAGTTCAATAACAAAAAAATTACAGAAACTTTCTTTGAAGATTAAAATGGAATAAGAAAGCCAACTTTAAGACAGAATGTAGTAAATGTTTTCCAGTGTTACCTCGGTGAAGTCCAGCAGCATACCCGTGGTGGGATCCCTGACCACAGACAGACCAGAATGCAGTGGAGACAGCGAGCAGTGCAAGAGCGAGTCCACCTCTTTGTCTCGCGTACTTATCCTAAAACACAAATTTGTAATAGACAAAACCGAGTAAAGAAAAATCATATACATATATTGCAAAAACAAGCACTACATTCTGCATGTGTCTAATTTCATACTTAAGGAACTTGTGGAAGGCATCATCTATGTTGTGTACTGGAAGCCAAGCAGGGTCTCGGAGAAAACGCTTTTCTACCTCTGTTTTTAAATCCAGACAAGTAGGGGGGAGGCCATGGGGAAGCTGAAAAAGAGAGAGGTTATAGACTGTACCACAGAATGTAATGTATTAGTTTACACAAATAAATACTAATATTATTTTAGTACTATTAAGTGGCTAACCGTGCTGTGTGGAGGCAAGGGTCTGTTTTTGGGCAGTGGGTGTGTGATGAGCTCAAATCTCCCCGAGCAGCCCATCTCCAGCAGAGACAGGGGCAAATCATCAGGACCCACTGGGGGCAAATCTACATAAAGAAGAAAACAGCAGCTCATCAGTACCACTGCAACTACTGACAAAAACAAAGACTAAGACACGGGCTAACACCAAAATACTCAGGAAACCTACTGACTTATTACTGTCAGAAGTAAAGCTGAGCTGGCTGTCATGAGCAGCGACTTTTGATACAAATCAGCTAACGTTAAATCCTAAACATGGCAGCTAATCGTATTATTACAGGTAAACACGCAGAATTACATAATAAAATAAAATACACTACTGTTATATTTATCCTACCTGTTTTGTCCATATCACTTTGCAGTTCTTCTATCAATAAAGTTTTAGTCCTGCAGGAAGCTGCGCAGAACTAAAGGGACGGAAGTTTATTATTGTTATTTTCGTTAAATACCTTACAGCATACTGGTATATGTGTGGGACTTAAAAAAATAAATGTACCTTTTTAATTTACTTTAAATACACTGTAAAAAATAAAAAATAAATCATAATTATGGACAAACTGTTTGTTTGAGCTGGTTACGCGGATGACAACAGATTGCGTCATAATTGTGCGCCGAGTGAATTACTGCAGCCGCTTATTCACATTTTCTGAATTTAAGGTAATTTCATATAAAGTCCTGTCTTTGATGCAGTTTGCTTTTTTAAAGGTAAATTGACGCTGTTAAAAGCCAGCTGTAACTGAAACATCGATAACGTTAATATGATGATGCATTGACTGGAAAAGATATAGGGCATCTGCTTAAACATTGCTGCTGTTTTTTCTTTTCTTGAGATCCAAGAAAATGGCAATATTTCCCAGCTCACTGACAGAAGAGGAGGAAGCACTGCAGAAGAAATATGCTAAACTAAAGAAAAAGGTAAAAACTGTTGTTACGCTTCTCATAATGTTTTTATTTTGAAACCGTTAAAAGCGCTATTGTAAAATAACAATATTTAAAGAAGTAAAGCCTAATTTACATTTCTAAATAGATGTATATGCTTTATACAATAAAGATAATACTAATAAACAGGAAATAATGTTCCAGAATTAATTCTGAAACTAAGCAGCTCAAGTTAATTCAGTGTTGATTCAGTTATGCACTAACTGAATTTTAAGTCACAGCTGCCAAAGGTGAAAAAGAAATAAACAATCCTTTTGACCTGAAGTGTTATCTATGTTCACTTCTGTCATGTAGAAAAAGGCCCTAATGGCTCTGAAGAAGCAGAGCTCCACCAATCAGACAAGTCAGACGGGACTGAAGCGCAGTAAGTCAATTTATGGATTTCTAAACGTTCCAAATTCTGCTGAAATAAGTTTGCATGAAATCTGTGATCTATGAATGATCTCGCTGTCTGCCTCTCTTAAGCTTTGTCAGATCAGCCGGCGGTGGACACAGCGACTGCAACAGAGCAGGCCAAAATGCTGATCAAGTCTGGAGCCATCAGCGCCATCAAATCAGAGAACAAGAATTCAGGCTTCAAGCGCTCCAGGACACTTGAGGGTAAACTGAAAGTAAGAGATGCTTTCACCTCATTAACTGCAAGTCAACATAAAGTTCAATTCTTTCTTTTTTATACAAAGCTAATTAAGGATTATCTTTGTATCTAAGGATCCCGAGAAAGGTTCTGCCCCAGCATTCCTGCCATTTCAAAGAAGCGTCTCTACAGATGAGGAGCCTCCTGATGTAATGTTGTTTTACACGACAGAAATGACCCACTCAAGGTCGCATTTATTTGATCAAAAATACAGCAGAACAGAATTTCTAAACATACAGCAAAACAAAGTATTTTGAAATATTTTTCGAATTTAATATTCGAAATATTTTGAACTGTTATTTCAGTTTAAAATAGCTGCTTTCTATTTCAATATATTTTAAATGTATTTTTTTCCCTGTGATGCAAAGCTAAATCATTTTCAGCATAATTTCTTCACACTTTAGTGTCACATGATCATTTAGAAAGTATTCTAATATGCTGATTTATTTATTTATTTTTTAACAATAGCACATTTTTCACAATATCACCTTTCATAATAGCTTTTTTAAAACACTATATATAATATTGAGTATATTAAATATTGTCAGTAGACCTGACTTTATGCCATGTTGTTTCTTCTTGCTGTAGTCTGCTAAACGGATCCACAGGAAGTCCCTGTATGAGAGGTGAGACTATCGTAAAAAAATAATAGTAGGCCGGGTTTCATAGAAATGGCTTAGCAGTCATTTAATTAAGACATTTAAGTAATTTTTATAAACATACATCTAAAGACAAAACAAATGCAATGACATGTCTTGCTTGATCAATCAGTCCAAGTTTCCTTCAGTTGAAACAACTCAGATTTACATTTTAGTCTAGGCTTAAGCCTTATCTTTGAAACCAGGGGATAATCTAATATGTGCATAGAAACAAGCATCGCAGTCACATTTCAAACTGTTTTCTTTTTCCTATAGCTTTGTTCTTGGAGATCGATCTCATGATGAAGAGGGAGGAATGTCGAGTCGAGATTCTGAGCGCGATCGGGAAAGAGAGATGGAATGGGAGAGAGATCGAGAAAGAGACAGAGACCGGGACAGAGAGCGAGACCGTGAAAGAGGCAGGGAGAGAGAACGAGATCGTGAACGGGAGAGGAGCCGGGATAGAGAAAGAGACAGAGACAGGGACAGAGAACGAGAAAGAGACAGAGAGCGAGACGGACCCTACAGACGTAAGTGAATCTCTGCAAAAATGAATAACTTTCCTTCAGCGTTCATATTGTTTCTTTGCAGTGTTTGTAAAGAACTGAGAATATTTCATTCACTTGCCTTTTCTGAATGGTCACTGATAATAAGCGTCGTTCTGTTAAACATCTGAATGTCTAATCATCCTCTCTAATGTTGTTCAGGATCAGACTCGTATCCAGAGCGAAGGGGTGTGCGGAAAGGAAACACAGTGTATGTGTACGGCACAAGTTTAGTGGAAGACAGTTTGCGCTCAGCCTTTGCACAGCATGGAAACATCATCGACCTTTCCATGGACTCACCACGGAAGTACGTTTGTTTTCTAAATCTTTTGGGCAAACTGATGGAAACTGATTTCATTGATTTTTTTTCAAAATATAAATCTTTTGTAACATTCTAAATGTCTTTGTCACTTTTGATCAATTTAAAGGGGACATATGATGTTGCTAAAAAGAACATTAGTTTGTGTATTTGGTGTAATGCAATGTGTTTATGCAGTTTAAGGTGCAAAAAACAGATTGTTTTACATATACTGTATATTATTGATTCTCCTCTAAGCTCCGCCTTCTGAAACAGGTTGATTTATGCAAAGTTCATCATTTTAAGTGAGGTGTGCTCTGATTGGTCAATTATCCAGTGCACTGTAATTGGCCAAATACCCCAAGCATCTGACGGAAATGTTATGCCCCTTACCATAAAGTATTGCCGCGTCCCAGGGCTATGAGTTCAATACTATTAAACACATTACAAACGAGGCATTTGTTGCACCCAATGGAGACATTACTGATTTTGATAACTTGGTAAGGTCTTTTTATGCGTCGTGTTGCATCACGCCTCGTAAACATAACACTATGTCTGCATTCGTAATCGGACAAACGTCAAACAAGCACTACATATCACTTCTCAAAACTCGCATTTGAGTTGTAAGTAGCTGGTCTTTTAAAAAGAAAATGTAACTTACTTAAAGGTTGTGAGTCAGAAGCGCCAGACTGTCCTTGCAGAGGTAGAAGTGATTTCCCTACAGGTTTCCACATTCTAATATTTGGGTTGAACTGATTTCTTTCTTTTGGAAGCACAAAGTAGTTTCACTTTCACAACGACACACAGCGCGGCCAGCACATGGTGCCACAGCATCACTACAGCTGGAACAATAGTTCTGGCTTCTTACTTTGCGTAAACATTTGGGTGGTGTTTGAAAAATAAACCCACTCTGTGACGTAGAAAAGCGGGGGCATGTTTAAACAAGCCGTTTTCGGGGGGTGCGGACAAGTCATAACTTTTATATAGAATATCTCTTTGGTTTTGAAACTTTAGTCTTTGCAGCTTCAGGGATATTATCTATGTACTAACAGTGTGTAACACATTTTTAAAGGAAAAGTTGAAATCAAATCATATGAGCCCTTTAATGCAGCCTTTTTAAATAAAAGTGATCTTTAATCTAATCTTTAAATGTCTAAGAAAACACTAAATATTAAATTTTGCCCTCTGTCTCTTACTAGTTGCGCCTTTGTCACCTTTGAGAAGATTGAATCAGCAGATCAGGCTGTGGCAGAGGTCAGTAGTCCATTTCCACCATTTTGTATTGTCATATTTTATACTTTATACTTCCTTTCTTTACCTTTCAAGAATTCCATATATACATGACTTATCACTTCACATGTACTTTTATATATATATATATATATATATATATGTGTGTGTGTGTGTGTGTGTGTGTGTGTGTGTGTGTGTGTGTGTATACACACACACACACACTAGTCATGATCCATAAAAACCGTAACAGTAAACTATACTTGACTCTATATTCTATAGTTTCTATAAACTATACTTCAGTCTTACACAAGGCCATAGCAGCAGAATTTTTCTTCGATTTATGCTCTAAATTAGAATCAAGTAAAACTTGAGCATTTACATTTACAAAGTATACCAATGTTATTAAAGTATTATTTAGATACCAGTATTATGTTTGATATTTTTTATGTTTTATGTCATTTTAATTATTTTTTTAATATAAATTTAGTTTTAGCATTTTATTTCAGTTTTAGTAATTCTAGTACTTCAACTTTAGCTTAAACTATTTTTAGTATTTGTTTTATGTTAAATTATTTTAGCTTTATTTCAGTTACCAAAAACTATTCTAGATAGTTCTGGTACACTAAAAACCAACCAGTCAAGTGATCCAAGGACTCACTGACTACTTTTATGGAAAGTCATGCAAGCTGTAGTGGTCTTGTGTTAAGAGCTTATGGCTCTGACATTAATACCATGTAGATGTCTTGCAGCTTTGCATCCAATAGTCTGTTGTGAACTGTAGAGTTTTTGTACAGTGTACATTCAAGCTTGTCTGCATTGCATGTTAACACTCCAGCATTACAAATGCACAAGAAAAATCTGTTGTCTGTGATAGGATCCTGTGTCAGTGTTTAACAAATCTTTATTGATTTACTGTAAGAGAACCCTGTTTTAAACTATTTCTGTCTCTCAGCTGAATGGCACTACTGTGGGTGACGTCAACATCAAAGTCAGCATTGCCAGGAAGCAACCCATGCTTGATGCTGCCACAGGGAAATCTGTCTGGGCTTCTCTTGGTAAATAAAGACATTTCACAGGGGGAAAAAAATGTCAAGCAGGCTGAGTGTTGCACACTTGACTAACCTATTTCTATTTCTGTCTTTTCTTGCTCCTGATTTGTTCATCTTTCACAGCTGTGCAGAACAGTGCCAAGGGCTCGTACAGAGACAAACGGAGCCAGGTCATCTACACCGACGATTTCTAAAAACAGTTATTTAGCATATGTTAAAATTTTGTTTAAATATAGCAAGCGCTTTTGTTTTTCAAAGTGAAAGTAAATCTTATTTTTCTGTCATTTAATGCTCAGTGTTTCTGGACATTTAGCTCAGTCATGGATTACGTCATTGTGTTCAATAAATAATCAATAAACATTTCCATCAAAATGCCTGGGGTTGACTTTATATTATTACTTAAAAACTTAAAAACATCACCCGTTAACTGTGACATCAAGCAGATCTGAGCTTTGTATATATGGGGTTTATATATGAATAATAACTGATTTACTGCAGACCTCTGCTGTGTGGAACAAGCCTTTACCTACAACAATTCACAACATGAGATGGTATTGATGAAACGAGCTCTAGTTCAGACCTTCCAGTGCTCTTTTTGCCTAAAGGGATACAGAATACTGAGAACACAAATACAGAGGCATGCACTGTTATATAAACTCTCTGCATACTAAAGAGTATCATATCAGATTAAATGTGATGCATAAGTTTTTAGACTATTTTTTCTCCCACAAGATATATAACATTACTCATTTGAATGAGGAAAAATATTAAATTTATTTATTTTTTTAAGTGAAAAACTGCAGCACTCTGAAAGTCTAAGCTCTCAGTTACAACAGTGTGAAATACATATAATAAATAATTTTAATTCTGCGCCGTCCAGGGAGCAGTTGGGGGAACAGTGCCTTGCTCAAGGATCTCACCTCAGCAATGGTATTGAAGGTGGAGAGAGTGCTAGTTATTCACTTCCACCACCTACGATCCCTGCAGGACCTGGGACTCGTGACTTTTGGGTTGCAAGTCTACCTCCCTATCCATTAGGCCATGACTGCACCCAGTGAATCTGAAGATTTTATGAGATGTATGCAAATAAAGAGTAGGTTGGAGGTATTAAGCGGAGATGTTTAGTTTGCAAGACATCTCCTGGAAGAAAAAGGGCATTGGTGACCTATGAAGGGTGATAGCTTTATATCTCAGGAATAGGAATCAACTATAATAACTGATTTTCAAGCACTGAATTTTTAGAAGAATATGCATATAGGGTGATAGAATGTCTCATTAGGAAGTCCCTACTTCTGGGGACCCACTGCCCTGCAAAGTTCATTTTCAATCTGCTTCAGCTCACCTGGCCTGTTACTTTTCAAGTGATCCTAAAGACCCTGATATCTTACATTGTGGAGGGGGAAAGAATTCCAGTGCTGGTAGAGCAGACAACTCAAAGCGAGACTATAGAGTGGTGACTGAAGTAACTACAATGAAAGAGAAAAGGTATCTTGATTAGAGTAATAAACCAGATGCAGAAATAATTTGGATGTATGGTAGGTGCCCCAGCAAAGGTAAAGATTTTTATTTAGATCTGTCTGACTGATTGCAAGATCACCTTGGTAGATGGTCATATAATCAGGTTGTCAGACATCCTTAAGATGTAAAGTAATACAGGCAATCAAAATCCCCCCTGTCTCACAAAGGAGGTTGGGAGAGCTTTGCCAAGTCTTGCCCAGAAGGAACCAAATCTAACAAAAAGAACTGTTGAATAAAGTAACACAAAAAGTATTCTTGTAGCTCCATAAAATTCTGATTAAATCACTGATGTCACACGACAGACTTTTTGGGTGAACTATCCATTTAATAGAGCAACAAATCTAAGAAAGACCACAGCTGGACCGAAGGCACTGGCAGAGATGCAGCATGCAGTGATTCACAACAGGTTCTTCTATACAGTGGTGTCACTATTGTTGGGACCCTATTGATTTTTATAGTTTGAACAAAAACAGTTAAATATATTATTTTGTGTTCAACAGAAGAAAGTCACAGGTTTGTCACAACATTAGGGTAAATAAATCATGACAGATTTAAAAATTTTGCCTAAAAATGGAGTGAATGTCATTCATTCACTTCGGGCTATAGAGCTCAAATGCATAGTAATTACTTACGGACTTAGAAAGACATTTTCATGGCTGTGCAAGATAAAAGTAGAAAATATAATTTTCATTAACACTCCTGCTTTACCTATTCAAATATGATTTAAACCCTAGCCCAACACCACCCTCATTGTTTTTCTGCATCTCAATGTGATTTTGGGGCATGGTCTTTCCGTGTTGCTCCATCAAGTGACGGCGCAAAGCAGACCTGTGGGCAAAACTGACATGGCAGTATGCACATACATATGGCCGCTCCCCACTGTGCACGTTCATGTGGTCATATAGTGTTGACTTTTGAGTGAAGGTCTTTTGGCACAGGGGGCAGCAGTGGAGCTTGGATACTCCACGGTGGGCGATCATGTGGCGATTCAAGATATTAAAGTTGCTGAAGTGCTTCCCGCAGCTTGGACACACGTACAGCCGGTGTGTTGACAGGGAATGCATGGCTAAGTCCTGCAATGAGCAAAGCGCTAGTCCACAATGCTCACACACTACTGGTCCCTCTACACAGGACGTGGATTCCACCACTGCCACGGACTCGTCAGCAGCTCCATGTTCATTTGTATGCGTCCCGACTCCCATTCCCTCTTCCCTGCTGGGAGCTCCCACACCAAAGAGTGCAGGACCTCCATCAGAGCCAATCCCTTCTCCTTGTCCCTCAACAGGCCTGTACTCAACAAAGACAGATTCATCTATGAGATTCTCATTAGACTTGAAATCATCTGGAAAGTCTGCTCCAGAATTACCCATTGAGTCATCTGGTGTTGGAAGGTGTTCCTGATAATCTTGATAGTTACCAATGAGCTTGCAGTCTTTGAATACGTATCGCTTCCTGTGTTTAAAGCCTCTACCTCTGCCTCTACTGTGCTCTCCTTGCCGTCGTCTCAACACACGGCTCATCCCTCTGAAGCAGTTGCTTTTGGCTTGACATTCTATATTGGGTTCCTCTATTGCTGCGTCCAGCTGACCGAGGTCATCCAACACAACAACAGCTTCTCTGTCTTCTTCCTCAGCACCAGAGATCTTCTCTGGGCCTTGATGTTCATCATTTATCTGCACCTGAATGATGTCACCCTCAGGCCCATCTTCTCCCTCAAACTGGCCAGATGCATCTGATCCTCTGACCTGTTATGGTAAAAACATATTTTAGCAAACCACAACCAAGCCAACTTCCACACTAAGTGCTGATCTAATACTTTCAGGTGTTCAAATTTGTAGAAATTTACACCAACAATTTACAACCAATTTTTTTGCATTACTGTTGTTGTCGATGGGTTTCTATTAAAATGCAAATCATCTATGGTGCAAGGGAAACAACCTCTGTAAGGTTGTTGAATGATATATTGAATACTCATGATCTGCAATGATTATGGTTCGCAATGGATTATGGTATTCACAATACTTGTCCTTTTTGACCCGAGTGCTTCATTTGATACATCTGATCTTGCACACGACACTCCTGGAAAGATTAGTTTCTATAGGGATCACTGGCACCCCATCCTGGTTTAGGTCTTACCTTACCGGCTACACTCAAAATGTTCAAATTAACATTTTCAAATCAAGACCATCTACAGTTACTACTAGTGTCCCCCAGGGCTCTGTTTTGGGCACACTGTTACTTATTACTTATTTACTTCCTCTTGGCCACATTTTCTGGAAATATTGTTTCTATTTTCACTGCTTTGCTGACGACTACCTGTCTTCCAAGCTCTCTAGTTCTTTTCCTTTAGTTTCCCTGACCACATGTTTAAATAAAATTAAAGACTGGCTTTTTGAGGCTGGGGTCTTATTTATTGGTACAAAATCTACTTTGACTAAATCTGTAAGGAACTGATGTCATACACTGATTGGTCTGCACAATACAAACAAATTCAAAACCTAGATATTTTAGTCAATACAGAAATCCTGGGCAGGATGTGTCCAAGAAAAACGGCATGTACAGTCACTGACTTATCTTTTTACCCCGATTTCTTAAAACTTAGTCTTATTAATTTTTCTCATAAGACTTAATTGTATTTATGATGTATGCATGCTTGTTTTGCTTGTTTCTTTATTGTAACTTTTTTCCAGCTGTAAGGTGACCTTGCGCATTTAGAAATGTGTCATTAAATAAAATAAATTATTTAAAAATATTATTTCACTGATGGTATTGTAAACATTACAATAATTTTTAATGAAATGCACTAATGAAACGCTTCCAAAAGAGTATTATACAAATTTACAGATCCTTCACTATCTTGAAACGTTGTCTCTATGAGCATTATTAGCATCTGAAGTAAGTCCAACACATATTTACACTGTGTTTGGTCACATCACTTCCATCTTTGTGAGGGATGTTGGAGAGATTCCAATCAATTAGTACTTACACTGACAATTACAGGCATAGACGGACAGCCTTCTGATTTTACAGTTTGAATAGACTTGTTTGAGGTTGAGACATTCACAACTGGGCTACAGCTCTGGGGCTGCATGTACTGGCTCAGGGCTCCTCTGCATTTCTCCACCACATGCTCCATCTGCAGGTAGCTGGCTGCAGTCAGGTAGTTGACGATCTCTTTGGCACTGAACTGCAGCATCCCTGTGTAACAGGACTGGAGGAGCTCACATACCACCGCTGAGCTGTGCAACATTGACACCTGCTGGGCAGAAAGAGCACTTGTTGACAGAATCAAAACCAATTACTGTAAATATAAAAAGCTAAAAAACTGCTAAAAAACAAAAGTACGCTCCAATTTTAAAGCAACACCAAACAGAACTGCATAAATTCAAACAAATAATATAGTAAATTATATTATAATCGCATACTGCATGTCTGCAACAATAATGGAAAAACATTTCCATTATTGTCCCTTAACACCTAATGTCACCAAGCCACGTCTACAACATTTAAGAGAATAACTTAAAATAGTTCACATTTTTGCATGATTTTAAGAGATTAAAATCAAAGACACAAAAACTAATGTGCAAAAACTGTCATCACTTCAGGTGGTCAAGATGTTATTTAATGTTACCTTATAAATAAAAAAAGGGACTTTCACTTGACAGCAAATGGCTTTACCTGTAGCTCTGATGTGGGGTTCATGAGAAACTGGTCCCTGAGAAAAACTGAGCAAGCAGCAAGTACAACCTTATGACCTTTGAACATGCGCCTGCCTCCCGCCACAATAGTGACATCACAGAAGTGCTGCTGTGTCCGCAGGAAGTTCATGTTACTTAGGGCGGTGTCTCCGTGCCCAGGCAAACGGAAACTCACCACATCCATGTTTTTATAAAAACTAAAGAAAAAAAAGAAAACAAAAACAAAAAAAAATCAATAAATTGTTAATTGTTACTATTTGAAATATTTCATATTAATGGCCAAGAAAAATATCTACACTTAAAAAGTATCAAGTTATTCTGCAGCTTTGGATCTCAAAATCATATAGTCACTGCTGGAAAAAACTTTGGATGTACAGGAGATGCTGGAAATCTAAACAATATGCAGGACCTGGAGAACTCAGTATTTATGAAGAACAGTGTTTAACTGTTCAGGGCTACTTTTACAAAAGCATCGAAAGCCTAAGTATATTACAGAACCGTTGCCACCAACGATGCTGTTAAGAAACACAGCCCAGGACAAACAAGGGTCTCATGAACAACTAACTAAAATAGCTGTGGATCAACAACAACACACACAGTATTAAGAATTAAGAATACATTTTCTTAATTAAAAATATTTAGGTATTATTAAATACATTGTTCAGGGTATTACTAAAAAGCAAAACACAATTTTTATGCTCCCTGTCATTTTGGTAATTCTGAAAGGCGTGTATAAATGTATAACCTTGACTATGTATTTATAATTAGAATAAAGCAGCAGCACAGTTCTTCATTGTATGAAGACTCAGTGTTGGGTCATTCTACAGAAATGTCCACTTTTGACATGGCAAAATATTTTAACATTTATTTTTATTTTTCTAACATTTAAACTTAAACCACATTATTAGGTTACCTTTTGATGTTTGAAAACATATAGATGACGGCTAAAATCCTGCCTTTGACCTCAATAAAGCACTTTTCCTTTATATGTGGCTGTGGGGACAAGTAGTTTGGTGCTTGGAAATCTATAAAATTAATAATAAAAATAATAATAATGCCACATTTATGGCTCATGACGGCGTAATTGTTCAAATAACACATTGTTTCATTTTAAAAAGGTGGACGTTTCTGTAAAATGACCCTGTTATTGTTTACATCAGTGTTAGGGTAAAGTAGCTGGCACTGTAGCATCTTTTGTTTCAGACAGGCTGTTTAACTGCCCGCAATACACTGCATTTCATTGATCTGGAGTGATTTAGCTGTTAGTGATGAGAAATACATAATCATACAAAACACACGAACAATATTTATGAGGATATCTAGATATCAATGCATCTCCGTCGACTGGACGAGCGAAAACATCAAACTTAAACACTCGCGCTGCTCTTGTTATCTTTGTGTGTCTGATTTCCGTTATTCCCGCAAACGTTATATGTTTTCTATTGTGCTGTTTTGTTTTAAAGCAATCGCGGCTACGATTCGCAGAATGAAATTTAGTCACGAAACTTACCAAGAAATATTGCATACAAAAATGCATTTCAGAATAAAAGACACCTTTGGACAACAATAAGCCAGTGGTTTTTAACCCTTTTTAATAACAGGAGGCAACTACTTTTTAAGGTGCATTACCGCCACCTACTGTACTGGAGTGTGGACGAGATTTAATCTTTCTTTAAAAAAACAGGAAAGAAAAACTATTTATTAATCCAGTTTCTTTCAGAAAATTAAGCTTCACGTGTCTGCTTATTATTTAATATATCCTTTAAGTTTAATCTATTAAAACTATATTTCTTTAATTCGTCCTTTAATCTTATTCATTATTTCATTGATTTCATTTTTTCCACTATTTGTCTAATCATATATAAATTATGTCCTTTACTTTCTTCAACCCATTTATTCTGCCATGACTTTATTATATTAATACATATTTTTGTTTTGATTAAAACATTTGGCATCTCGTTTCCTACGATATGTGCCGGAATCCACATAACACTAACTTTTATGTCTATATATTTTATTCTATACAGCGATTCCTATATCTCAGACAATATCGGGTCTGTTTTTAGATGATAAAGACTGAAGCAGAAGGAGGGGGTCGTGGTAAAATGTCAATTTTGAACGAGTGTACTAGCCTAATGGCCCCATCTACTGGAGAAATGATTTAATACATTGAGCGCGTCACTGGTCGTCATAGCAACCGCAATGGCAGAGGGGCTCAGAAAACCTATTTTTATTAACATAATAATAACCTTTTTAATATAAAAATGTGGTTTATAATAGGACAGTAAGAGACAGCAACTTGCAATATCGTTAAAATGTCTACAAATTAGTGATCCGATTATGTAAAAACCAGACACTGGTTCAGTTCGCGGCTGAACTCGCTTGATTCACGGTTCAGATATTATTGCCCCCAGAGGCATTGAAATTATATAATAGTAAGAACGTAAAACGAAGCCTCGTTTACTGAAATCCCTTTGGCAGTTTGATATGAGCTCGGAACCACTTAACTCCCAAAATTTCAGAAGATTCGTTAAGCTCTTATTCAAATGCACTTGTCACAAGTCAGTTTTCCCGCCAGATGGTTGCCCATCAAAACATCAAAAATCTAGGTAAAAAAACTGGTCAAAAATGAAAGTTAAATTGACGTCAAAATGTTGAAAATGTAGCTCAAATGCCCTTACAATGTAATATTAATTCACAGCAGGAAAATTAGTCGAGACAAATCTCTTTAATACGGCTTTGTTGAATTAGTAACATATGGACACTAAAGTTGCACTACAACAAAAATGACAAACACTTTTTCTTTCCTCAGCACGCCACAGTACTAATTCATGAACATACTTTGTTTCGTTTGTATTAACATTGAGCACTGTTAAAAGCCATAGATATGCTAGACATTCACATGGCATCCATTACAGTCTGCTCGCTTGTAGCTAAAGACTTTAAACCTGTAAAGAAAAACATTTGTGCTCTTATGTGGTATACAGATGAACAATTGTCATCTTTACAAATGCAGATGTTTTGAAGAACAACATCATTAACCTCTTTTCCATGATCAGGTGGAACAGTTCTAAGAACAGTAAGAAGGGTTCTTACAGTTAGATTTCCTCTTAAGCTGAACTGTGTTGGCAGAATGAGTGTAGTGACAGGATGGGTCATTTGTTTACTGCCTGATTCTGGCTGCTTGTTTCTCTCTGTAGCTGGCCAAGGACACTATTTAAGTGAAGCAAAAGGAAATATATGATCATCCTCCGTAGGTCCCTGTATCTCATACCACATGTAAACACTAGCATTACCAAGCCAATGACTGACACATTTGTATGTGAAACCATATTTATAATGGCTAAGCCAGATCGCCATGGAATAAAATAGTTATGTAACCAAAATGGTTCAGCAGATAATCACATTTTTGTTTCTTTTCAGAAATCAATTTTTCATGTTGTTAAAATATTGTACATTCCAAGTCATATCAATCATACTGCAGTTGGGTTATTATGATTAAGTAATAATACCCCAAACAATACAGGTAACTTACAAAATTAGTTTTATAAAATAAGTTTTTATTTATATATTAAATGTTTGTTTTAAAGCAAAAACAGATAAATTCAACAGTCGTTATTTTGGCTTTTTAAATGTTTTTAATAGTGCTGTCAAACGATTAATCGCATCCAAAATAAAAGTTTTTCTTTACATAATGTGTTTATTTATTATGTTTATATTAAAACACACATACAGTATATATTTTTAAAGTATTTACATGTAAACGCATTTATATTTTATATTATATCTAAATATATTTAATATATAAACAGAACATATTTTCATTAAATATATACATGCATGTGTTTGTATTTATATACTCATACTAAAAAACACAGTACATACAAATATATTACATAAAGAAAAACTTTTATTTTGGATGCTATTAATCGCTTGACAGCACTAGTTTTTAAACATTACACGCAGTACAGGGAACAGCTTTTTTTTCTAACGTGTTGCTTTTGCAAGGTTGCTGAAAGTTTCAGCCTTTATTTTCTTTTACTCCATTAAAGTCTGCACGAACGATAAGTTTTACATCCTTATCGTGACATACTTCCAAAAAGAAACAGAATAGTAAATGCGGAAACTAAAGGGCATGGTTAGTTTTTTCTATTGCAAATTGATTGGATGTAGTAAAGTAGGTGTCTCACTCAGAAATGAACACTGACAGAGGGCTGTGGATAAGGATGTCATGCTCATGCCCAAGCCGCCAAACTGACATCATCAGAGAAGACCAATCATTTTTGAAGGCAGGGGCATTTTTAGATTTCTGATTTAAGGCAAACTATTGTTTTTGTGACTTGCATGGATGAATTGTTCACCACAAAAACAGCAATGTGCACTAACAAAATTTTGATTTCACACGGACTTCAAGAAGATATAACGGTTTATCGAGTCAGTTTTTATGATGCTCATTTCAGCTAGCATGTCTTTTCAAAATGATAGTGACTTTTTTGGCTTCTGTTCAATAACAACAAAGGAGCGGGTCGGCTTCTGCAGTACCTTGAAAGTAGAAAATACCTACTTTTTGTGACCAAACGCATTTAGGGTTCAGATCGTACCTTATATGTGAATATTGCACAAAACTCAGTTTTTTTAAGTGGCATTTATCAGTTTCTGCAAACGTCCTCTTCATATCTTGTTTAGAATCAGGTTTGAAATGACACGAGGGTGAGTAAACTATAGCATTTTCCTTATTGGATGTTGCTGTTAGAGTATGTCGTCAATTATCCTCTCCAGGATCAGACTGCTTTGGCAGCGTTTGGCCTGCATATTGACGAATGGGAACCCTTTTGAAACAACAATAGGGTTATTACATACTGATTACAAAGACATACATTTTCACCTAATGTGCACTGATAAATTATGCACAATAAACCTAGAAATGTGTATTAAGAAAGTAAACAGGGTTAATTCTGACTCTAAACCCTATCCCCAGCACCGCTCTCATTGTTTCGCTGCATTTCCAGATAATTTTGGGCCGTGGTTCTTCCGTGTTGCTCCTTCAGGTGGCGGCGTAGAGCAGGCTTGTGGGCAAAGCTGACGTGGCAGTACGCGCACACATGGGGGCGCTCTCCGCTATGCAGGTTCATGTGGTCGCACAGTGTTGACTTTTGAGTGAAGGTCTTGTGGCACAGGGGGCAGCAATGGAGCTTGGATACTCCACGGTGGACGATCATGTGGCGGTTGAGGTTACTGGAGTGGCTGAAGTGCTTCCCACAGCATGGACACACGTACAGCCGGTGTGTTGACAGGGAATGCATGGCTAAGTCCTGCGTTGAGGAAAACGCTAATCCACACTGCTCGCACACAACTGGTCCCGCTACACAAGACGTGGATCCCACCACTGCCACGGACTCGTCAGCAGCTCCATGTTCATTTGTATGTGTCCCGACTCCCATTCCCTCTTCCCCGCTGGAAGCTCCAACACCAAAGTGTGCAGGACCTCCATCAGAGCCAATTTCTTCTCCTTGTCCCTCTCCAGGCCTGTACTCAATGCGGACGGTACCGTCTGCGAGATGCTGATTGGACAGATAGTCAGCCCCAAAGTCTGCTCCAAAATTGCCCATCATCTCATCAGGGGTTGGGAACCGCCAAGCCTCCTGATAGTTACCCAAGAGCTTGCGATCCTTGAAAGTGTATCGCTTCCTGTGTTTAAAACCTCTTCCTCTGCCTCCCCTGTGCTCTCCGTGCCGTCGTCTCCACACGCGACCCGTCCCTCTGATGCCGCTTCCTTTGGCTCGCCCTTCCATACTGGCCTCCTCTATACCTGCGTCCAGCTGACCGTGGTCATCCAACACAACAACAGCTTCTCTGTCTTCCTCCTCCGCACCAGAGATCTTCTCTGGGTCCTGATGGTCATCATTGATCTGCACCTGAAAGACATCACTCTCAGGGCCGTCCTCTCCCTCGAAATGACCAGATGCATCTGATCCTTTAACCTGTTACGGCGAAAACAAAAATGAGTAAACCACAACTGAGCAAACTACCAAAATAAGGGCTTATACGACACTATTTGATTTAGGACGGCCAGCAGTAAGCAGTACTATAGCAACCATATTTTGGCACAGTTAGCGTACGCAACAAATCCAACAGATATTTACACAGTGTATTGTCAAATCGCTGTCATCTTTGTGAGGGAAGTTGGAGAGGTCAGCATCGTTAGCCTGGAGCTCCTTCACTGAACTGTGAGGATGCAGTGACGCTGTATCAGAAGGGGATGAAATAGACCCCAATGAATGGGTACTTCCACTTACAATCACTGGCATAGACTGAGCGTCTTCTGTTTTCACAGTCTGAATAATTAATGGGAGAAACAGAGAGAGAAGGACAAACATAACGCAAGTAAGAATTGTATAGTTAAACTAAATTTTTATAGGCACAGTTTATCCAAAAATAAATATTTTATAATCTATGCGCATGCAAAGAAATAAAGAGACTGTTTACTCCTATACTAGAAAGTGCAACACGCAATATGGCGAGATAGTTCCACCTTCTAAATGAAAGAGCCATTGCGTCACTGCCGTAGCTCAGTGAAATGACTTTCTTAAAAAGGGCATTTTGGTGCATGTCAAGTTGCCTTTTTTTTTTTAAACTAGCAGCATAGGTTGTAAAGCCACAGCAAATACCAAAAGACCTATAGTCACAAAATAAAATAGTTTTACAGTGTTGTTTACTATTCTTTTTTGGAGTATATCAATATACCTCGCTAAAAATTTAAGAAGCCTTCTGTCTCTCACAGTAAACAGTAGGGCTGTAACGATACACCAAACCCACGGTAAAAAAGAACGACAGAAAGAACGGCTCCCCCCTCAGCCGCGACTCGGCTCTCATCATTCATGTTTATGAGCCGTTCAAAAGAATCAGTTCATTTGTGAACATCACAACTCTAGTCACTTGGGGAAGTGACATCCTTTATCTCCACCGGGTAGCCGAAATGTTGCCGTACTGCTGACTTAAATGAGGAGGAACGACCGCAATCTCTGGGTTGGTTGCCATGTTTCCTCACATTCTTCAACTAGCTCAACTTTTGCAGGCAGGTGTCACATGATTGGAAAGGTAGTCACGGGGTGGGTCGCGATTCTCCCTTATCACACCGCGACACAGGATCGTGGATCTGGTCGCAATTTCGGTTTCATATCGCGAATCCTTACAGCCCTACTCTGTTGTTCTATTTGATTATGTTCAGTACTTTGCTACAATCTGTATTGTTAAAAGCGCTATATAAATAAAAGTGACTTGACTTGACTTGGTGGGGCAAGGTTGTGGACGCATTACCAAGTGTCGGCAGCTAATCAAGATCGAATTATTGGCGCACCAGTGGGAGGCAGGCCAGCAATGGCCTCTAAGGCGGTATTGACAGGAGTAAAATCAATCAGCTGGTTTCCTTCCTCCCTGATCCTCTCCTCGAATTCCGGATCAAGGGCAAAGGAATGCTGTTTGAAGAAAGGTGAGATCTCCAGTTCGGCCTGATACTGGTACAATGTGGTACAATGCGGTACAATGCCAAATCGCCAATGTGTAGGATCGAACCCTTAGGGACATTGATCCATAGCGTTTGATTGGATAGCGTAATTCGTGTAGCTGTGTTGTGTTGGTCATATGTGAGGGTTCGTGCCGGGGTGCTGACCAGCCATCGGTTCCCGACAATTTCAACCTGTGTAGTTTCGACCTGGGATCGCGGTGTAGCCTTGGCAGGGCAGCTTGTATCTGGTCTAATAGACCCAAGACCACAGATGCCCTCAGTGTTGTCTCTAACAAAGGGTTTGCTTGGACAGAGATAGTGCACATCTTTGGTGATTGCATATTTTCAGATTTTGGGCCAGGTACAGCTGCTCATTCGCATCATGGTACGCTACAACCTCTGGCGTGTGAATTTTCACATAGGTATTGCTCTGCCAAAATCCCACATTTACCACATATTTGAGCTGATAAATGTTATTCGAGTCAATGATGGGTAAACTCTTGGGGAAAAACTGATTGGGCCAACGTAGAGTGAAATTGTCAGGGGATAGAAAAGGACCCAAGAGCGGATGAGGCTGAAACAGATTTATTTGCCAAAACAGCTGGCCAAAAGT
>JAUCNO010000353.1:10152330-10176579 GCA_032353835.1 Enteromius viviparus
ACTGCAGCATCCCTGTGTAACAGGACTGGAGGAGCTCACATACCACCGCTGAGCTGTGCAACATTGACACCTGCTGGATTTAGAAAAGGAACAGGTGAATTTTCATTTTATGCAGACTTAAAATTCTACATCGCAACTAGCAACACCAACTGGAATAATGACTGACTTCAAAAGTCCAGAAATCTTATGAGTCGTGTCAAACCATAATCATATAGCAACAAAAGACAATACTTTATTTAGCCTTTTCTGGAGAAGTGTGTGCTGCAAATTCAAGTATTTTTGATAGTTTCTGTCCAGTCTGCTCGTTTTATCGTTTTTCACCACATCTGTCATCAGTTTTCTGTCTGGCAGTGGAACCAGGTATGCAAAAGATTTTCAGATTGGAGCCTGTATTAAGTCGAATCTGGCACCCAACATCACAAGAAGATATTTTAAGCTCCTACATAGACAAATCTGTACTGGTTTGTATTGGCTGCCTCAAATTTTCGCTGTTTTGCCTCCAGCTGGTGCTGTGACTTTATTGTGACATCCGCTCTAAAAGGCCCTATAATAGAAGTCTTTCTGGACATTTTATATTCAGAAACGGGAAAGTATGGAATTCCAGATTTGCTTGGAATATTGTACAAATAAGTCTAGTTTACATACCAGTATAGTTTTTTTTTTTTTTAACAGATTTTAAGAGGTGATAATCTGAAATCACTGACAAAAAAAAAGGAGAAATGTGAAGTTGAATAATTTGTCTTCAGGGCAGTAGTGACACTATTATATTAGATTTGATCATCTAATACAGACCAATGTTACATTAAGGACACAAAAGATCAAATGTTTTGATCTGATGGCATGAGAAGCCCCTCACCTGGAGGTCTGATGAAGGGTTCAAGAGAAATTGGTCCCTGAGAAACGCAGAGCAAGCGGCCAATACGACCTTATGACCCCTGAACATGCGCCTGCCTCCCGCCACAATGGTGACATCACAGAAGTGCTGCTGTGTCCGCAGGAAGTTCATGTTACTCAGGGCGGTGTCTCCGTGCCCAGGCAAACGGAAACTCACCACATCCATGTTTGCACCTCCAGCTAAAACGAAAAAAAAAAATAAAATAATTAAAATTATATATAATACAAACAACTGATATCTTTAAGGGTATACATAAGGGATTTTGTTTTTCTTCATAATTATAAGCATTTCTGAACAGTTAAACGCTTTCTAAATATATGACAGATATTTATATTTATGAAAATAACATATTTACAACGCGTCTATGAATTTATTTCCGTAACGCCACAAAATCACATTTAGAAGAAATAAAAGGAACAACTGTCCATTAAACGAGTTTTATGCTCACTGTAACTGCTTGTTTACATCAGTAATAAGCTAAAGTAACGTTAGCTCACAGTGTACCGTCTTTTGTCTCAGACAGACTGTTTTACACACTGCCCTCAATACAAAACAAACACTTTACTGATCTGATAAACAACACGAACCTACTTGAGTGATTTAGTGAGGAGAAGTCAATAATCCTATAAAAAACACACACGAACTTATCACATTTATGATGTCTACAAATCAAGCCAGCTTTATCCACATTACTGCACGAGCCAAAAGACTACACTAAAACTCTCGTACAGATCTCGTTTACAGATGTCTGCTGTCTTTATGGATCTGATTCCGGTCATTCATACTATACATTTCTGTCGTGTTCCGTGTTTTAAAACAACTACAGCTAAAAATCGTAGAATGAAATGAAGTAAGAAAAGTTAACAGGAAATTTCGAATTCGAAAGACGATTTTCAAAATAAAAGTCCCGTCTAGACAACATTTAGAGTTCACAAGAGCCTGTCGCAGCTTTGTTTACTCTACAACGCGCTAGCGTATTATCAAACGTTTCTTCAGTTAAACAAGGTTGTTAAAAAAAATAATATTATATATATATTATATATATATTTTTTTTAATAACCGTTTTTAACTGAAGAAACTATATATATATATATATGTATATATATAAATAACCGTGTTCTTCACACATTCTTCAGTTAAACACGGTTATTTAAAAAAAAGAGATATATATATGTTTTTTTTTTTAAATAACCGTGTTTAACTGAAGAATGTGTGTGTGTGTAATTTATGTATATATATATATATATAATTGATGCAGACTAATGTTTTTACAAAGGCTTATAAATTACAATCGATTTATTTTTTGCCTACATTAAGTTATCCTTAAAACCAGTAATGGAGAAAATTATGGTTTGTTTGTATTTAATTACTTACTTTGATAATTTATAGATTTGTTTAAAAGTCTTCGGAGAGTCAAAAAGCCTTTAATGTTTGCTAACATGATAATCTGATAATCATAACATGATAATCTGTTTCCAACAGATAACCACGTGGAGGCGCTGTGATTTCAGCATGGACCTCCTAAAAAAATAAATTATTTGCAAACGGATACAGAGAGATATAAAAAAGGTGAATATAAAGACTAGACATGTCTAGGCTCCAACTCAAGTAGGCCTAGTGACCACGATTATGTAGGCTAATTAATATAACACACTTACATTGTTGTAAGCCCTCTGAAGTCCTGGAATCTCACATTAATATATTGTTATACATGTTATTACATGGCCTAGTATTATTTGACTGATGACTACAAACACACCAATCAGCCACAACATTAAAACCACCTGCTAAAATATTGTGTAGGCTCCTCTCATGCAGCCAAAACAGATGCATTGCAGCACAAGAGCTCTGAACATGTCCTGTGGTCTCTGGCAAAATATCCTACAAGTTATGAGGTGGGATTAGATTTTTTGGGTCCAGCACTTTCTATAGATGCTCAATCGAATTGAGATCTGGGAAATTCGAAGCCCAAAGAAACACCTTGAACTCTGCTATGTTTCTATGCTATGTGATATTTGCAGATTTTCGGCAGGGGCATTATCCACTGCTATCAGGGACCAAACACTATTTCTATGTGATCTGTAACGATCATTAAATAGGTGGTACGTATTAAAGTAACAAACACTTTAAGTGACATACAGGGTTAAGTTGCCCTATGAGTCTAAACCATAGAACTCAGATCTAGTTTTATCAGTTTTCAGCCGTCAATAATCTTTGCATCAGTAAGAAGTGGGACAGGTTGCATTTTATTGGTAGAATTTATTAAACATGATTTCATCAAGAAACCATCAGTTACAGTGGTTGAAATGTCTTTTAAATAGTATTAAATGACACCTCAATGATCAAAACCAAACAATACCTAGATTATGAGCAATGATGTTTTCATTCAGACTGATAAGACTACTAAAGACAACTGATGTTTCACAATCTATTCCCTTGAAATCATGGGCGAGTACTGAATGAGCACAATAATAGAAATGCAACTAATGTTGAGGCTCTTAATCAAACAAGACTAGAGAGAAGGTCAAACGGGTTAAACACTGTCAGGATCAAGTCCAAAAAACACAATTAATATTGATAATATGTCATTTAACACACTTCAACCCAAGTGCACCCTGGAAATACGATGCGGTTCATAATCTAGGGTTAATGAAAGCCATATTCATCAAGGCCTGTGATGGAAGAATGTGATCAGTAACATCACTTTGATTGATCAATAACTCAACCAGAAAGTGCTAAAGCTATGTTGTTGTAAACTACACTGTACAGTACATGATTACAATAACACACTCATATATATATATAAATTCTCTTAATGTCTTCCCAATGTACAGTTTACACATCAGATTTATACAGGTAAACATCAAACATACAGGATTTAATTATCAATGCTCTGTTTCCATCCATTCATTTTAATTCAAAGGTGTTCTTTGCACACAAAGAAAATCAATAAAACACGGCCCATATGAATTTGATGACACTCTCAATTGCAATCTCCTCTTGCGATGTGTCCAATATGACTGTTACTGCAGCTTGCATTATCATTTGCAGATGACTTCAAACACACATATCAAGGCATCAAAATCTACATTCTTTGTCAGCATTAAACCAAACCGATTAGCATTAACTTCTAAAAGTAGTAACGAGTTCAAAAAGAAGACCAAAAATTAATTTATTTATCAGTGTCCACTCCCAATCCCCAAAACAGGTTGCTCAATGTGTCAAAATGAAAGAAATTGGTGGGTTAGAGGTAAGGCATTTTGAAACGCACCGTCATGCAAGTGAACATCAAAAAAACTGACATTTCTTCTGCTATATGATGTTCTTGAAAGCCTCATGTCTAAATAATTTAGTTAAAAGCCTATGCCTTCTGAATTTTCAGTACAGTTTAAGGAAATTCAATTAAAAGCAAGAGTCAATTTGACAGCTATTCTGATAGAAGTCTAATGAACTGCCACTGAATTGGTAACGTTGAAGAAAAGTGCAGTCGAAGAGCCATTAAAGAGCGACTTCATGCATGCCATATCTTTTAGTGTTCATTGGTCCTCGAAGAGACGTAAAGAAGTTACACAGGAAAAGTGCTGTTCATATTTTTCTGTAAACTCATAAGGAAACAGTGCTTAATACCGCTCTCTCCCCTAGTGCGTCCCACAGCAGTCTAATTTGATCATTTATGTGAGACACAACACCATAAATATGCTGGCAGAACAAAAGGAAACCACTTTAAAAACTGAAACTGCAAAGAACAACTGAAAATAAACCATAGACATAAGGCTGATTTCAGCACAGATTTGAGAGGACAGATATGGAAATAACCAGGGGGCAGAGCCACTGATACATTATATAATGTTCTCTTGTGTAAAAACCTAATTACAATAGACCTTCATTGATCTGTCAACTCATAGAGTGGGCCAATGGGTGCATGCCTGGTGTCCAATATCATAAAGCAGAAGCTCTAGAGCCAAAACAATAACTCGGATTTCACCACAGGTTAATTTAGATCGATCTCCAAAACAGTAACACAGTAGCGTTGAAGTAAAACACAATGTCCACAATGCACTTACAGACTGGGGATGTTGGGCAATTCTGTGATGCAAGTATTACTGTTAAGGAAATTTTTGTGAAGTTTGGACACCATGTCCCATGATTGAAGGGAATTGTTTAGTAACTGATGATTGCTCCATCTTCGGGAGCAGGAAACAGGGATGTTTGCTTTGCTTTCGTTTAAGAAACGTGTAGAGAGCAGGAGAGTATTGGAGGAAAATAAAGAGGAAACAGAAAGAACATAAGGAAGTAGAACTTCATATTCAATCCATCTTCTCTTTTTGAACCAGTTTTGGTGCGTCAACAAACTCCCGTCCATTGAACACGATGAAAGCAGCTGTAAGAGCACTGGCCATTCCCCAGAACAACACGTATGCCAGGGTCTCCGTCCAAGTGTCACCTGACAGAGAGTACCAGATTCTTCATTATTCACAAACTAAATAGGCACTATTTAAAAAGATGCAACAGTAATGGAACCATGAATGTAAAGCATATCTCTTGTGGGTTGATGATATATAATGATAAATACAGTAAAATTAAAATATTTTTCAAATTTTGTTGAAAACGTCAAGTTCTTAAAAATCATTTTATTTTCTATTAAAGTTTTAAAGTAATGACTGACTTTTTAAATATTTAATCATATGGTATAACATTAAGTAATAGTACACTACTTAAAAAAATAAAGGGAACACTAAAATAACACATCATAGTTCTGAAGGAATGAAATATTCTTATTAAATACTTTGTTCTTTACATAGTTGAATGTGCTGAGTCCAGCATCTGGCCACTTGGTGCAAATACAATAATCTGATCTTTAACACCGCCAAGACCAAGGAACTCATTGTGGACTTCATAAAGAAGGAAAGAGGCACACATGATCCAATTCACATGAACGGGATGGCTGTAGAGCCTGTGTCATCCTTCAAGTTCCTGGGGACCCACATCTCGGAGGACCTAACCTGGACCACCAACACCTCCAGCCTGGTCATGAAGGCTCACCAACGTCTTTTCTTATTGAGGAAACTAAAGAAGATCCAACTGAGCCATCCTGGTGAACTTTTATCGCTGGACAATAGAATGCATCATAACCAACTGTGTCACAGTGTGGTATGGGAGCTGCTCTGTTGCTGAGTGTAAGGCACTGCAGCGGGTGGTGAAAACTGCAAAGCGCATCACAGGGACTCCACTTCCAACCACAGAAGAAATCCAAAAGAAACACTGTTTGCATCGAGCACACAGTATTGTTAAGGACTCCTCTCACCCTGCCCACAGACTGTTTTCTCTCCTGCCTTCAGGCAGATGCTTTAGACTCTCCCGGACTAAACCAGTCAACTGAGGATCAGTTTTTTTCCCAGAGCTGTGTCTGTACTGAACTCTGCCCCCCACTGATTCTTCAGCCCCTCTTTTTTACCCCCTGACACTCTCCATTTAATCACTGCACTATTTACTATTAATTGCACTACACTGTATATATCAATTTATAAATGATTGATATCCTCTTGTAAATTTGTATTCATATCCTGTATATTACTGTTTATTCTTATCCATCTGTAAATTCCTATAGTCAATAACCAGTGTATTATGTTCTTCGTAAACTCACTTGTAATTTATACCCATATGTGTAATGACACAAAAGTTGAGTTTAATCTAATCTAAATTAGTGGCCTGCTGGAGGTCATTTTGCAGGGCTCTGGCAGTACTCCACATGTTCCTCCTTGCAGAAAGGCGGAGGTAGCGGTCCTGCTGCTGGGTTGTTGCCCTCCTAGGGCCTCATGATGTACTGGCCCAAAAAATAAGCCAGAAAGCATCGGAACTGAGAAGTGGTCTGTGGTCACCACCTGCAGAATCACTCCTTTATTGGTAATTGTCCATAATTTCCACCTGTTGTCTATTCCATCTGCACAACAGCATGTGACATTTATTTTCAATCAGTGTTGCTTCCTAAGTGGACAGTTTGATTTTTCAGAAGTGTGATTGACTTGGAGTTACATTGTGTTGTTGAAGTGTTCCCTTTATTTTTTTTGAACAGTGTATTAAAAGTAACATTTCTTTTACACATTTAATACATATGTCTATATTAATTCATATTTTTTATTGTATGAAAAACTATTTTTCAAAAAAATTCTAGGAAATAAAACTACAGCATTTTAATGAATGTTTTATGATATCAGGAAATCTGTATCAAAATGAACTGTAACTCATAAATTAAAAACATCATAAAAGAGATTAAAAGAGAGAGTATTCAAGTCAATGCCTGTGTGAATATATATATAAATTAACTTTGACAAAAAGTGTCACTTCACTGACCTTATTGTTTTTTTTCACAATAATATCAGAACTTACCAGCCATTAGGAGACAAATGATGCACATGGAGAAGGCCACCACCATAATAACCGGAAGCTGCAAAAGAAATGAATATAAAATAAGCAGTGAATGACCAGCAGCTGGTGTTGTTGAATTATACATTTCAGAACTGCAAGCTTGGAGTAAATTTTTCTCCTTTTTATTCGTGATAGTAATGACATCTTTTAATTCAGATTCTCTCTTATTACAAGCGGTATGGGAAAAGCACTGACCAAGAAGAACTTCCAATCTTTCTGCATGTGCAGAGGCGTCAAGCCATCGGTTTCATCTACTGTATAGTTTCCGAGGAAGAGATCGATGGAGTCCTGTGGACAAAGTCAGCTATTTAAAAAATAGCGCAGTCTGATTGAAAGACATAAAGACAAAGAATTTATACGCACTTGTCTGAACCCATCTGAGAAATTGTTCTTGTAGTAACGGATCATTGAGTTCCAGCCGTCCATTACCAATCCCCAGTGAGTCCTCTTCCCGGTTCTTAGGTCAAAGGTGAAGGTTAGAGTGGTGGACGTACACAACTGTACATATTATAAAAGGAGCCATTATACCTGGTGAAGTCAGTTTTCAATGCCCCGGTTCCTGCATACTGTTTAGCACAAGCATTGGCATTGTCTGCCCACGCTGAGAGAAAAAGAAAAGGAAAATAATCACGTCTCCTGCTTTATTTACAGCCCGTAACAAGAGAGTTGCATCTACTAAGGGAATTTCAAGCAAAACAACACACCGTTCTTATAAATCTTCTCAAAATCAGCCTGTTCCTCAATTTTCTGGCCTACGTGGAGGACACCCATCCTCTGCAATGAAACACAGCTCAAGTGATGACAGATCAATATTTAACCACATAATTAATCCGTATAGCCGATTTCTAAATGTCTCCAAGCAATCATGACCACATTAAGGAGTTTTATCCTTCCTACGTAAACATTGCGCATTACGTTTCAAGTAAGTGCCCCTAACTGACAGAAAAGCCACAGAATTACAGCCAGTCAGCTTTCCCTTGTGCGTAAGTGTCCTCAATTGCATCACACCTATTTAGGATGTGTCAGACGTGCTATTTGTGATGTGACATCACCTGCAGCTGGCTCTGTAGTGAGCGTCTGGCAAGCAGGCTTTGAATGACGTTGGTACGGTCCAGACAGTCCATACAGTTACTGCGGAAGGTTCCAGACTGCTCGGATGTCACCTTCCCCTCTGAGCTCACCATGAAATACCTGCAGAATCAGCATTCAAGAACCAGATCAAAGTAAATCAGTGACAGCATCAGAGACCACAGTCTTTCCTATAGAAAGGTACAGAAATGAATACAAACCCAAACTCGTCTTGCATGTCAGAAACAGCATCGACGAGAATCTGGAGGCGATGCCATCTCATCTTACTACATTCTTTGTGAAAGTCGAAGGCGATGTACCTCAAAAGAGATGCAAGAGTCACTGCACAGCAATATATATAAATATATCTACATAATAATGAATGTTGCTTGAGCAGCAGATTAGCATATCAGAATGATTTCTAAAGGGTCATGTGAAAGCGAAGATTGGAGTAATGATGCTGTAAATTCAGATTTGACATCACGGGAATAGATTACATTAAAAAACATTAAAAGAGAAAACAATCAGTCAAAATTGACATTTTTCACAATATTACTGTATTACGGTCTATTAATTAAATGCTTCGGTGAAAGTAACCCCTCACTTCTTAATAAGCTGCATGGTTTTATGCATTAATTATGTCTGTAGCATAAATGGTGTCGGTGTACCTATAGGATGAGTTATGTGACTTTAACTTTTTACTTTAATTTTAAGTCTTAAAGAGTTAGTTGACCTAAAATTTTTTATTCTGTCATTAATTACTCATCCTCATATTTTTTAATGCTGTAAGACGTTCATCTTCAGAACACAAGAAAGATATTTTTTATTAAATCAGTGAGCTATTGAGACAGCAACACAACTACCATGTTCAAGGCCCAGAAATGTAGTAAAGACATCGTTAAAATAGTCTGGAGGTCATTTAAATAGTCATTTCTGTTTTTGTCGTGCCTTCGTGAGAGTATCATACAAATATTCTCATAACTTCATTAAAGTGCCCCTATCATGCAGTGTGTAACACAAGAAATGAAAATGCCAATTTATTCTTGGCCACTAGGGGCTTTTTTAAATCAGTAAAATAGAGGTTTCCATGGTATCACTGCACAGCCTTACAAACACTGCTTTATCAGGCATTATAGGGATGATTAAACGAAAATGAAACCAATCACTGAAGATTAGCGTCACGAAAAGGTGAGGTTTGGAAAAAAAATTTATTGTTGAGGGAATAAAAAAAAACCCTGCATATTATAAGACAATGAAAGTGTTTTTTGATATTTGATATTTAATGTAATTATAATTTTCCTTATTAATAATAGGGGCACTTTAATAACTTTCATTATTAATAATAGGGGCACTTTAAAATGAGGTTGCAAAATGTTGAAACACTGATGTCACATGGACTATTTTAACGATTTCCTCATCACCTTTTTGTGTCTTGAACATATTAGTTGTGTTGCTAAAGAAAGCTCTCGGATTTCATCAAAAATATCTTAATTTGTGTTCTGAAGATGAATGCAGGTCTTTTGGGTTTGGAAAGACATGCGGGAGAATAATTAATAATAGAATTTTATTGGTGAATTAACCCTTTAAGGGTCTGTTCAAAGTATACTCCTAGAATGAGAAATAGTATTTGACTTAGCAAACACCACTAAAAATGCCTCTGTAGGAATGAAAAGAAACAGCTTCAAGTACTTGATGAGTCCGTTCTCCATGCCATTGACCATTTTGGCGAAGGCCTGCTCAAGAGGAAATTCAGATCCTTTCTGATTTACCTGCAGATAAAGCAATTATCTTCAACTACTTGACCAATCACAATCAACAACAATTTTCTGCAAGTGGATAAAAGATTGCACTCACCAAATTTAGAATGACTTGTTTGCCATAAATGAGAACCTGCGTCTCAAAATGCCTCCTGAATCCATCCATCTGCAAAGATAGATAGATACATAGATTGATCTTCTGAAAAAACAAAAACAAACTAAAAAAAAAAGTTTCTATAGCATTAAAGGTGTCTTACGTGATTGGTGTCAGTGCTTATCTGTGGCTTGGGCTTGTACCTCAGGTTGGGTCTTTGAGACCAGAAAAAGGGCATAGAGCCTCGAGTCTGTGTAAAAGGTGAGTGAAAGAGCACAAATGAAATCGGAGGTGCATTTTTGGAGGTCAAAAACAAATATTCTTTTAAGAGAGTAGTTTGCACCAACCTGGACAAAGGACGCCCGGGCATTACTGTACTGTACTATCTGTTCAGTCTCAACAAAGTTAGCAGCATGTCCTTCAGAGTCAATGCCTGAGGCGCAGGGGAAAAATGTAATATCTGCAGAAAAGACCACTGTATGACTATGTATATATATATGCTTGAACATATCTCACCTCTGACATAATATCGGACCCCTGCTCTGAAACAGCTCCGTCTGGAGATGAGGATCCACTCAAACACCTTCCCATTGATGCAGCACGGCTTCATCACAATAACTGACGCAGTGGGTTAAGTCTAAATATCACACACGTTTTCAACTTCAAATTTCAATTTCATCCCAAAGCTATTTACAGTGCAAATGTGACTCTGGACCACAAAACCAGTGTCAGTTTTTCTAAATTGAGATTTATACATCATCTGAAAGCTGAATAAATAAGCTTTCCAGGATAGGACGATATTTGGCGGAGATACAACCATTTGAAAATCCGGAATAAGAGGGTGCAAATAAAAATCTAAATACTGAAAAAAAAAAACACCATTAAAATTTTACAAATGAAGTTGTTAGCAATGCAAAAATTAATTGTCAAAAATTATTTTCAAAAATTAATTTTGAATATAATATATTTAAGGTCATATAGAATAAGGCATTAATATGTGCTTAATTAGCACTAATAAAAGGCTAATATTCTAGTAATATGCATACTAATAAGCAACTAATAGGTGTAACCCTAAAATAAAGTGTTACCAAAAAATAGATCATTTTGACCCATATAATGTATATGGTTTTGTTGTCCAGGATCACAAATGTGTTTTTATATTACGGAAAATATTATCAACTAACCATGGCCAGTAACATATTGTTATCTTTACCAGAAACAGCTCACAGCTCATAATTTGCCTCCTCCGGGCAGGCGAGGCTAAATAAATGGGCTAAAATTGAGCAACTTAACTACGAACAACATGACAACATCTCTCAAAGGATACATCCGTGGATGACAGGAAATGCAAATTTATGAAGCTGAAACGAGAATCAGGGACTTAAGTGTGTGCAATTTTCTCATACGTTTAATGGTTTCTAAACTAGGCTTATTCTTACCTCAGGCTGTGCGGTTATTTCTCTTAAAAGGTTTCCATTCCACACAAATCTCTGGTCTGCCTGTGTAGAGAAATGACGGAAGACAGTAATCATCTGAGACGTTATGGTTGTTTTGAAGAGTCTAATACACAGAGTAACCAAATGTAGTTTGAGAACTTTGAAGTTGATCTTTATAAAAAGGGATAGACAAAAGGCAGAGCACAAACTCTCTTTGAAAACGCAAAAACCTAAATTTGAGGGAAATCACAGTGTCTGCCCGCATGACAGCAAGTGTGCTTGTAAGACTAGAGCTCTGCAAACCTAGTATACAAAGAGACAGGCAGCACATCTCCTGTGACGGCACTTTACTGTAAATGAGGGATGCAGTTTGAGACAATGAGCTGACCGGCCTTCTGTATGTGATACTGATGAAAACCTGCACCCTGCTGTGCTCTGCCAATGAAACTTCAAACAGCTCTCTGTCTCTCTCTTCTGTCATCATTAACATTTCTCGCTCTCTTCTCTGCTCACCCTTTCCAGCAGGCTCATCTCCTGGAAGTCCGGGCTGGTGTTGGACAGGCGCTGCTGGGTGTGGGTCAGGTCATAGTCCGTGCAGAAGTAGAAACCGTCTGTGTTGAGGACATTGTTGAGCATGAACAGAAATGTCTTGTTGTCCTGCATCTGTAAGACGGAGTCAGTCAATAAGATTATTGGCCATAAATGATGTGAACAGAAAGAAAACGAGGGTTGCTGCTTTAATTATTCATTTATTTAGGGCCTTTTAAATTGTTATAGTATACAAGTGAAGTAATGACGGAACAATAGAGAGATGATGGAGAAATTGGATGAAGTAGGGCTGAGCAATATTACTTTGATATTAAAACCAGGCAGTCGATATTAAAACATTTCTCAATTTTTTTTTTTATGAAAATGTCAGAAATCTGGCTGATAAGCAAGGGATCAAATACTTATTTGACACAGTAATTCCCAAATAAATAGTTTAAAAAAAATCATACAATGTGATTTCTGGATTTTTCTTTTTAGATCCTGTCTCTCGCAGTGGAAATGCACCTCTGCAGAATATTGTAGAACCCTCTATAATTTCTAAGTAAGAGAACTTGCAAAATCACAGGGTGATTAAATACTTCATTTTATATACATAATATATACAGCACACACACATATTATGTAAACAAAAACTGTTATTATTTATGTGATAAATTGCGATTAATCATTTGATAGCATTAATATATAAGTAGCAGATAAAAAATAAGCAGTTTATTGTAACAATAGTAACAATATAATAAATTGATAACATTAATTATTTTAATATATATATTAGTTTATTATTTTTAATTATTTTAAATAACTAATAGTAATAATAAACTATTAGTTAGTAATAATAAACTATTATTTAATGATAATACAATTTTGGATTTCTCTCTTTTAAGATTTACTTCAAATTTATAATTGACAAATTTGGATTACAATATTCTGAAATCTGTACTTGTATTTCTTTTATAAATACTTAGCATAACTATCTGCTAATAGTGGAAGCGGCTTGACATGTTCACAAAAGTCTGTTTAAAGTTGAAGTGCATATCAACATGTGTTCAAAACAAGCATGTTTAAAACTCAATCTGCTCCAATGCATCCCACAACACTCTTATTTTAGTACAACTCATTCATTCTTACTCAAAACAAGCTTTGCCCCACGTGCAGGTGCCCAAACTAAGCTCTCAACCAATGCCAGGCTTTTCAATCTCAGCATCACTATCCACCAATCTCTGTATCTGTGAACGGAGTTGAAGAGGAACGACCTGAATTGATTGTTCCTCCAAGAAGAACCTGGTCAGCAGAACCATTTGCCTTTGTACGCAAACTTGTCTCTTACTGCAGTTATTCCCTTCCGCTCAACTCAGAGATTATAATTACATGCAATTTATTAGGAAAACAAACAAAATCTGTCAACACAAAAATTATGTAGACAATTCATGCAAGGAATCATCACCTTTTCAAAAAGGTGTAGCACGTTCTTCAAGGCCAGACCACAACTGCAGACCTCATGCGCTTACATTGAACCTTCTGATAAGAGTAGAGAAGTCTGGAGTGCTTTAATGATCTAGTTGTTTGCAGTCAAGCCTCCCATGTGTGCTTGTTTCAACTCGAAACACTTTCCGTGTCCAGTACTGGCCTACTCACGGGCTGCATCCAAGGCCATTTCAGCCGAAGTCTTATCCTTGCTAAATAATGCAGCAAGTATACAACACTGTAATGAGATATCACTGCGCTCGCAGCGCGGGCTCAAATAAAAAATTTACTGTATGAGTACACCCGATTTCTCAAGCCGAGGGTGAATCTGCTGTGTTGTTCTTACAGCACTTCTGAGTAAACTGTAAATGGAAAACCGAGCAAAGCAAAAAGTTCAGAGAAGGAAACCTTTCGGTTATGATTTAGAAATGCTCTGGGCAACTGATCAAACAACGAATGACATTTCTAGCCCACTTTCTGCTCAAGGTGTCACAAACATCAGCAATAAACTGAAGGTTGAGGTTAGGGACTTTAATGACCTGAACATCCGTGAGGTGCAAAATGGTCTTCTTATAAGAAATCACATCAAACTCCACCGCTTTCCACACAGTGTGGCCAAACAGGTCGCCCACTTTCCTTTTCCGGGTGATGACTATGAGGTACATCCCTGCAGAACCAAAAAACAAACATGAGTCATGGTAATCAAAAGTATATATTATACAGTCAACGTTCTGAATTCTATGGAAAAATCGGAATCATCGTAATATCATAGAACCTACCAGCCACCAGACGAATAGTTCCCATGATTCCAAAAATGGGCCTGGTTACGCCTGATGGAGGGATGTCCTTAATACCTTGAAGAGAAAATAAATAAATAAAAAATGTGACGAACAAACAATTTAGCAGATTTGCGCATTTAATATACTTCTCTGCTTCGATAAGAGGAAGCAACAGATCTGTGCTGTGCTACTCCTGGAACACACCTTTAACAAAAGACCACAGCAAATACCTCAAAGGTAAAATGTCACGCTGATGAAATGTCACTTAGCAAGGAGGTCACCATTAAAACAGGAAACTACATCAAAGTCCAAATAGCTGCTGTAACTTTTCATCCATGCCTACGTATTTGAAAGGTCTGCTTCTCTCGTAAGTTGTGGCTGTTGTGGCCAAACTATAAATCTTTCACTGTATTTTTTCACATGGTCACAGACATGAGCTGCTTAACCTTACTTTTCATTGCCATTCTCAGGAAGACCGAGATAAGCCGTTTTATTATTCAATTCTCTTTTAGTACACGTCACTTTAATTTGGAACGTAATAAAATAAAGTTTAAAGGGTTAGTTCACCCCAAAATTAAAATTCTGTTAATAATTAATCCCCCTCATGTTGTTTCAAACCAGAGTATGTGAGCGGAGTGGAGTGGCAAGAATTTCCGCTCCGCGCTCAAAGCATTTCATGATCACTCCGCTCCAGCTCCGCTCCGGGTTTACCATTTCCCGCTCCTCGCTCGCTCCGCGCTCCCTCCTTACTTAATCCTCGCTCCATGTTCGCTCCATGAAAAAAATGCCTCTCATTAACACTTCACTGTAATTTTTCGTTATTTATTTATTTTTATATATTATTTTTATATATGAAAAACAAATACACAATACTCTGAGAAAAACATCAACGTGCTTTAGTAGAACAGTAGCTATATGAGCCCAAAATATATATTGGAAATCGTTTAGCTCACTTTTGAACAAAATGAAATACAGATGCTGGATGTGGCTAGATTAAATAAATATCCCGAAGAAAAACATGACATAAAATAAAATAAAATAAGCTCAGACAAAATCATGCCGCTCCACTCCTCGCTCCGCTCCGCTCATCGTGTCCGTGTCCGAAATCGCTTACTTCCCTACTATATAGTACGCGAAAAACAGTATGCGAGGCAAGTAGTATTGTCCGAATTCATAGCATTCGACTCGGATGACCTACTGCTTCCGCCCGAATTCTTTAGTAGGCATACCATGGACACTTTCCGATCCCATAAGGCCCTGGGAGAGGAAACGTCATATTTGAAAAATGGCGGAAAGTGGAGACAAGACAAGCGGGTGATTTTAAGTGTAAGTACCTCAGGAAAAAAACTTTGTTTATTGTGATTAAATTACACTTGTTTAACACATTCTAAATAAACTGATCACTTATTGAAAGTTTACATTTTCGCGCTGTTGTGATGACGCATGACACGTGACAACATCAATATGGCAGATGTTGTACGTCCAAATTTTATTTATACTACCCAAATTCATACTATACAGAATGTACTTTTTAATGGCTGGGTAGTACGTTAAATTTTTAAATACCTACTTAAGCAGTATGCGATTTCGGACACAGCACAGGAGAACAGGCCACGGAAAGAACGCTCAGTAATGACAGCAATAGCAAATCAAGACATCACATTCAACCGTTTTTGAATGTGGCATTTAAGCAGTGTGCTAATGAGTGAGTGGGTGTGGTGATGAGCTGCAGCTATGAGTGCAAGTGCTAGCAGGTGTGAATGTGCAATGCATGATGGGATGTTGAGTCCATGATAGAATGAGTCTAATGGTGACATGATAGTGCAGTGGATGCTGGGAACTGGAGTCCGAGTAACAGAGAGAGAGTGCTGTGTGCGAGTGATTGCTGCTCGGAAGGGGCTAGAAGGCACTGTGACATTAATAAACTCAGCTTTCTTGGAAAAAAAGCTGGAGTTATTCATGCCAGTTTCTACTCCGGCTAAACTTTTTTCTTTTCATTTTTTATCATTCAGATCTTTGATATTTCCCTGTAACATGACCGCTTTGACTTCCACTTTGCCATCTACACTCTTGCTACGCGGCAGCAGAGAAAATCGAATCTGTTTAGAAAATAAAAGAGGGATTGTTAACTAAAAAGGCTTACAAATCCATACAGAATATTTATTTTGAAGTAAAAACCGTTAAATTGCTAGTACTGGATCGTGCGTCAGTCGTATTGGAAATTCTCTCTTTTATTGGAAAGTTTCTATCAATGAGAAACTGCATTGAACGTTCTTATGCATGTTATCTGTTTTAACACTTCCCAGAGCTATAATCAGTCTATCCATCTGGCATGCTTGTCAAATCACATCATAAACTGCATTTTACACTATAGTGAATATATATTTAATACATATGCAGCTCTGTTTTTTTAAACTACTTCAATGTGCTGTAACATAATTACAACTCTGGCCTTCTCGCTGACAAGTGAGGACAAAGCTGAGAGTGCAACTGGGCAGAAGCATTCAAATCTGGCACAGACGAAGGCCGTAATTTAATGGAGGATGACAACTGATTGTGCAAGGCCTCAAAGTTGAGGTTGTTTTAATGAGGCATGATTACAGGGTTCCGTTTTCCTCCCTCTCCTTCTTTTAAACATCTCCGTTGGAGAGCCTTGGCCCCCCTGGCAAACATTACGTAGTGTATTTATCACCTTTAAAAAAAGCAGTAGTGAGCGTGGTGATATTCCAAAAGCTAAATATAGAACACAGGTCAGTTTTTTTTCTCTCTCCCGACTGCCAGTTTCAGTTTCAGGTGCTTGGATACACCATAAGCAAAGCCATAAGAAACCACATTTCCCACAGTGCAAAGCATCAAAGGCTGGTAAAATGTGACATAGTTCAAAATGGCCCACTCTTCTTTTGCAGGATGAAAGTAATTGCTTCAAAGGTGTTTGTATGGAGGGGCTGAGCTGACTTCTGGAGGGAATGTCACCATGGCAACAAGCCCAAGACGATGACATTTAGAATCAGTGATAAAACATTAAGCAAGGAATACAGCAAATACAATTACCAAGATAACATTTGTTACACTGGGGGCCAAAGGCAGGATTCAGATCTTTTTCGCAGTTAAAAGCACGGATGCAGGATGCAGAGCTGGCGTTTTTGCTTAACGGCCTTTCAAAGCGTCTCGCTTTCATCAGAGCCCCGCTCCGATTCTGTGAACGGCTTGCTGGAAGCCAAGTTGATTTTCTGCCTTTGACTTTTAGAGGACCTTGAGAAGGCTGCAGTCACACTTTAGCAATGGGTTCCCTCCTGAGGCTAGTCTCAATCAGGCAAAGCTCTGCGCGGTCCCTAGAAACAGCTCTGTGAATTGCTGTTCACCCTGAAGGACCGCGGCTGAGGAAATCACACTAACCGAAGACAAAAGACACGAGCTACTATTTACAACATACACTCGCATGCGACATTCCCAGAGGCTTCTTACCTGCATGTTTTACCATTTATATAAAACCCCCTGTATCATGTATGTATGTTTGTGTGTGTGTGTGTGTGTGTGTGTTAGAAGATCTGTTGGGTATAGAACACATTTATTAGACCCTGCAATAATTGTAATGCAGCACTGCAAAAAATACAGACGTGGCAGGAATGGAATGAGACTGACATCATGAGGTCTATTATATCTTAATGGCCAATGTTGTCAGCAACAACAATGAAAGATGGATGATTGGACTGTGACATCTAGTGGCAACCGGCTGATTGATGGCCTGTCAGATTGGAGATTTCTCATACACGGTTCATGTATGTCTGCCATCAGTCTTTTACAGGCATTATTGATTAACACATAGCAGACAATTAAAACTATCATTCACCCACATGTGTAATTAAAGCTGTTGATAGTCACATTTTCACACACAGCACTAGGTTATCGATAATCACATTGATATATTAATTGCCGTTAACCTGTGTAGTGCTAAAGGCACATTTGTGTGCAAACGAGACAGAGGTTTAACATAGATCAGACTATAATGAGCTTTACAGAAAAAGCTGAAATTCACAAACTTCAAAGGAATTGTGCCTGAAAGGTCCTGTGGGAGTGTGTTTCAGGATAATAGCAAAAGATCATTTCTGCTGGCTACTTACATTCGAGTAAAACAGATCATGGAAAAAAAGTAGGATGAGGACTTGCTTCAGTTGTTGATGAGATGGAGGGAGATCTGAATGAAAGCTTGCAGTCAATTATATTCACTTAAAAAAAAAATCAGCTATTTCACCATTGATAATTGTTCTAATATAAATAAGATATGCATATTTTTGGTCATTTAAGAAAAAAAAAAACAGTTACACATTTATTTGTTTAATTATAACATAACCAAAAAATATATAATTAAACATTTTTATTTTTTTAGCCTTAAAGAATGAATGTTTGTTTAGAAAAATAGCATTATGAAAACCTGGATTAATTTCAGATGTAGCCATGTTCGTTATATTATACATTCTTTATTAATGCTCTTTAAAATTCCCTTTTTTAAATGCTTTAGACTACTTAATTCATAAACAATTTATCAGTGGTGATATTCAAAAAGCTAAATGTGGAACACAGGTCAGTTATTTTTTCTCTTGACTGCCAAGCAATTTTAAGGTCTCAAGTCCACAGAGATGCTTGGAAACAGCATACTGTACACAACTGCTAAAAATGATTTCTTTAATTCAGCTGCCTAATTTAATACTTCAGGGTTGTACATAAAATGAATGAATTCATAAAGGTTTTTGGTGCTTTATATATCATTATATAGAATTAATAGGCTATTAGACCCCCTCAATGGAACGTTCCATTTGAATAGTTGTGACAGATTGTAGATTTGGAAGTAAATGGGCACTGCTATGATTGGCTAACAGTTGTGTGTTTCACAACCTACATCCTTCACTTAAATACTCAGTACATATCAAATGATCTGTAATAACAGTGACCAAAGGACCAAGTTCTTAATGACGTTGTCTTATACTTCATTAAAATTAAAGTTTATCAAATAAAGTTAATTTTTTGGTTCCTGTGCAGACCTGCGTTTGCCGTTCTTGTCATTTACCTACTTCCTGATGAATCAGTGGGCGGGGTTAAACAGACAGCGATGTAGAAGCAGGTGTTGATCATCTTCTGCGAAGCTTGTGTTCAGCCACACTATTACGTAATAGAATGGCACTTTCCAAAACTTTTTGCCAGATTTCCTTCAATATAAGCAGTTTTGAGTTCTGAAACTTACAGGACGTTTTTATAGTACAATGACATATATCAAAAAAACAGGTCATTTTGATTTCTCAGTTCATGACCCCATAACTCATGAACAGAAGTACAGGAATCAAAATGTTTATAAGACATGCACTAAGCTGGTCAGTGACTAATAAAGTCAGTGATTAATAAAATACTTCATAGTTTGTGATTATCTCAAATGGCACTGCTTCATAAATAGATACAATTTAAAACAGGCAAGGACAAGGATGCCTGTGGCATAAATAAGTAAAACCTGTGCAGATTGGAAATGTAAGAAATTCATTCTCTGATGGTTTGAAATGGTAAAGCATGTTAATTTCCTCTTGTGAATTGGCTAATACTTATTCTTTTCTTTTTTTCCCCCCCCAAAAAAAAGAAAATGAAAAGACTTCGCCTCCCAAGGGGACGTTCTTTCTCAAGATGTTATTTTTGTTCAAATCTCAAAGGCTTGCAGTTAAAGTTTATGAGGGATTGAAAATGGATAATTAGCATTTAAACGATCTAACACTAGTCTTTTTTTCTCCAGCGTGGCTGTCACTGTAACCTTCTGTGATGCGCTTTCATCAGATAGCACTTATGCTCGTCTGGCTGGGGAGCTGCCGGGTCTGTGACTGAGTTAAGTCTTCTGGTGTGGAGGCTGCCAAGAGGTCATTTCTTATGGACTTGCAAGTTGTTGAGAATAAGCTTGATAAGAAACGACCAACTGTTCAAACACTCGAGATCACATAAGAGGTTAAAACCCATACTTTGCCTGGGGAACCGGAGCAGAGGCATATCAATGCAGCAGGGTCACTGGAGGTGTCGAGTGACTGTGGACATTTCTCAGCAAACAAAGCATGTGAAGTGTGAAAATCCACCAGTTTGCCTGTTTAATTATTCAGGGAACTCATTAAGAAGAGTGGCCTGCTTTTAATATAGGTTAATTAAAATTTTTATTTCCGAGTCTTTGATAAGGCTGATGTAGTCATGCAAAGACAATAACACGCGCTCGCACAAAATAGATAAACATGAACGGCTGGATGGAGAGTATAGGACCGTGGAGGATTAGTCTGCAGCCTCTCTCTCTCTCTTTACCTGCTAAAGTAATCTCCTCCATCTTCTCTTCTGCTGGGCTCTGTACCTCACTGATTAACACAATGTCTAAGTGATTGACTGCAGTCATTATTTAAACGGACGTTACCTCACCGGGGAGGTTCAGATTTCTCTCAATCAGCAACTTCTTCACACAATCAGCGACATTTTCACACCTGGAACACCCATGTGATGAAAGTACCGATCCACACCAATTATTTCTGCTAATCTGCTCCGGTAAGTGAGGACGACGCCAAATACACAGCCGAGCAGTGTTTTAAAGGTATTGCTCATCTATGAATGAAAACTCTGTCAACTTTTAGGCTTCGCTACTCTTTTTATTCTTCCGAGAAACTTAAAAGAAGACGTTTTGATGAATGTTCAAGATGCTTTTTTTCTATTATGAAAGCCAAAAATGTTCAGATGCTGTCAAGCAATATGAACAAACACACACTGTACATAGTCCATACGACTACGTGGGATCAAATTTATTGTTGCTCTGTAAAATTTTGTTAGGGTGAAAACAGTTTTGATTGACCTCAACAGCTCCACTCAATGTTTGGGTGTCTGTAGGTTAGTTCACCCAAAAATGAAAATTAGCCTGTCTTTTACTCACCTTCGAAGCATCCTAAGTGTCTTTCTTCTTTCACATGAATCCAATGATAGTTATATTAAAAGTCTGCGTTGCGTGATTAGCAATCTGGCCTCCAACTAATACTCCCGTATAGGTCTTTTGTACAATAGGAGTGAAATCCAACCCATCAGAGCGTATACTAAAATTGCGCCCTTATCAGCAAAAGAACATTTGCGTATTAATGTTTTGTACTACTTTATTGGCCATGTGATTCAGTGTGGGTGTAGTTCAGTTTGTAGAGAGACGCGTTATGAAACAAGATGCAATCATGGGTTCAAACCCAGATGTGCTCATAAAACCCTATACTGTAAATCATGATTTTTCACAATTTTTGTAATGGGTAGATTTAGGGGTGGGTTAGTGTGGTTATTCATACAAATCAAACCTAGTAAATTATGTTTTAACCTGTTGTGCAGTACGGTCACACATATGGGATTTTTCGTTTGGCGCCGCTGGGAGTACAGTCACACATATAGGAATTAGAATGTTCGGTGACAACGCATACCTGCCAAATTCAAACTGAGATTTCGCTCGTGTGCAGAGAGAGAGACATACACTGTGCTTGATTTATTATTACAATTATTATTACAAAGTTCTTAACCACATAATGCATATTTTAGGTTTCAGACATTAAAATACACATAAGTACTAGCAACAATACATTTAGAGCTTGTAAAATACACACAGGTATCTATGGAAGCAACAATAACAATCCATTCAAATTTGATTGGCCAGTGTGTTTTCTTTATATCAGATACACATAGTTTAAGTAGTAATAAAGTTCACTCTATTCTTCACCCAGTTCACCGGCCGCTTACTTACATGTATTTCGGGAGAAACTGATGAATTTACGTGCTGTAAATCCGACTGACGGGACTCTGAACTGCGGCACGAACAAACATGGCGGCGCCAATTTCATGTTACAAATCACGATCAAGATAAATTATAAAGGTCTTCCAACGACAAAACACACTTATTTACATATATTTGTGAATCGGAATATTAGATTTTTTATAACAAGGTAAGCAAGTTTGTGACTATTTGAAATAGAAAAGATAAAGCTAAATAAAAGCGATCAATCTGTCTTACAGTGTTACTGTCGCGGTGTGTCATGTGACAAGCAAGATACGTCGCCATTAAGACAGTAAGGGCAAACGTTTTTAAAGTAACGCTGAATATTTTAAACTCACCGCTGAAAAGGTTAATCACCCATAGCAAGCACAAAACTAGGATTTATGTCAGAGGATTTTGATATAAGACAGAGGAGAAGTAAGGAAGCCTTGTTTTCTTTGCCAACTAGATTTTCCCAGAGGCTTGTGCAAGACGCATACGCCTTACGTCATCTGCCATCTGCCTATTACATTTAGCAAAAGTGAGGAAAAAAGTGTTTATTTCATATGAAACATGGATATTTATCTTACTAAAAATGGATAAATGTTTTATTACAGATACACACACTTTATCTCACATCTTCTGAACTGCTTACTTCAATTGTAAAGGCTTGGAGGGACCTGGACCATTTTTAATGTACTGTAGCTCTGACTGGATTCGTCTGAAAGAAGAAAGTCACATACAACTAGGGTGATTCGGAGGTGAGTAAAAGACAGGCAAATAATCACCAGATTATTTACGATAAAGGTATACAAAGCTCATTAGTATAAAGTATAAAGGATGAAATATGATGTAAACTTTATGATTCAGGAACTAAATCCAGCAGAAACTCCAACTAATGTAGTATTAAAACACTTATTGCAGACGTCATTAAATGTGTCTCCCACTCTGCGGTTCTTGCATGATATTTGCATAAAGATGAACATTTGCCAGCTTTGTTGATGCTTTCGCTGTTCGCTGTTGATCCTTAGTCAGGGTAGTGCCATACTTAATTTTTTACAGGAATGAAAATGTTTTTTTAAGTTGCCAGTTGAGAAAATGGGACTTCATAGGACTTCATATATGTGCACAGATTCTTTTCTTGTGTTTAATTCAATATGATGGCCTCACCATGGTCAAAAGAAATGAACTGTAAATGCCTCCTCAGCTCTGTGCCAGTGAACACACACTTTTAGTCTTTTGAGGTTCAGTTTTAGATATAAATGTGTTGTTTTTCATTAAATATTCCTAGATCTACAATCTTAAAAAATATACCCTAATTCTACGTTTTCAAACTTGCTAAAATGGTATAATAAAAATGCATATTAAAGCCAGGGTATACGATTTTTCAAAAAGGCCCTTTAGCAAAACAAACTTGTAGCCAATCAGCAGAATGGGCGTGTCTATTCCTGACGTAGAGGAGACAGTGTTCAGTGATGGAGCTGAGTGACAGAAAGATAAAAAGCAAAAGAGTAAAATGTCTGCGGCACGATAAGGCAAGTATGACCCGTCTTAATGTTATATCAGCTTTCCAGCACTGGAGAGAAGACTTATAGAAGATTTGTTTCGCAGCTTGCGTCCCATGTAAGTTAGCATCACTGATTATAATGACTTCTATATTTTGTCGCGCCACTCACGTCCCGTATAGACGGTGTAACATTGGTACTGCTTTGTTTCACAGAACTCGTTTACTGGATTGCTTAAGTACTGTATGCGTGGGGCGGAGCTATCAAAGGGGCAAGACCATAGACTGTAAAAAAAAAAGGACGTAGTGTCCGTGACGTCACTCGTAGGTTTCTGAAGAGCATTGCTGCGTCCGAAATCGCTTACTTCCCTACTATATATTACGCGAAAAACAGCATGCGAGGCGAGTAGTATGTCTAAATTCATAGCATTCGAAATTCAGTAGGCGAGAAGTACCCGGATGACCTACTACTTCCGGCCGAATTCTGTAGTAAG
>JAUCNO010000353.1:10193307-10208827 GCA_032353835.1 Enteromius viviparus
TGGTGATCCTGGGGTCGTGATGATGGGGCCCTTGAATATTGTTGCCCAGGGTACAACAAAGTGTTAATCTGTCCCTGCCTCCCGGGGGGGCATCAGAGGTACGGGCCGGTCACTAAGCTCTGTCAGACCATCGCAGCCCTTGGGACTGGACAACTGGACAAAAAGACTAATGGAAAGAACTACCATCCCATGAAGCATTGCACATGACAAATGCATTAAACATGATATAGACTGTTAATATAGAAACAATATATATATTATGCATACACATATTAAAGAAGTTTAAGAGTGCAGGGAAACTGACTCTAAATAATTTGCAGAGCTTTTTGAGATTTTTTTACTTGTTGCAATTTTCTGATTGGTGGAGATTCTCGGCAGAATTATGGGTAATGTAGTTTTTCCCAAGGAAATGTATTGAAATATGGGCTTCATATTCAAATTATTGCTTCAACAAAAGATGATCATTTTTGTAGCTCAGAGTAAGTTACTATTAAACAACTAATTTCCCTATAAAGAGAATAAACATGATTTTTTTTTAACTAAATACTACACTGAGGGTAGTATACTAGCATGCGATTCCAAACACAGCCTATATGTTTTACAAAACCAGCAGCGACATTCCAAATATTATGAGGTATTAACAGTTCTCAGAAATACTGAGCAATGTGCTATTGTCATAAACACTTATGAATAGACAAATGACTCTTATAGTCCCTGTAGGGCATTTCTTTCTATATATCCCATCCCCCAGAGAGTCTTTGCTGCCGAAAAGATGGAAATGAGGCAGACGAGACCAACCATTTATAGTCCAGCTGAAACAGAGGAAACTTTGCGATAGAGGCCTGCTGATGAATCCACATCAAGATAAAGCAAGAGCTTACGAGGGTCAAACAGACGCACAGCTGCAGGGAAAAGCTGCCATTGAAGACTGTCATTTAGTGGGTGCTAAAGACAGGAAACTGGCTGTTTGATATGAGTTGACCAAGAATTACAGTTCCTCTATACTATGTTTAGAAATCAAGTACTGTACTGTACAGTAAGGTTTCAGTTTTGGGTTAAACCAAGAATGTAACGTGGTTTGAGTGACACAAAGCAGCTGATGAGTGTGTGGATGTGCGTGCCCAAGTAAAGTACCGTATTGCACGCTCAAGTAATTCCTCTTTTCAAAAGTCTTTTTCATTGCTGTGTACCAAACACACAATAAAAATGGTTGCACAATGCACTTTAAATGTCATCTTCATTGCAAAATAGCAGCATCCTGTGACGCTTTCAATATGGCAGGTGCCATTTAGAGGCAAACTGCATTACAATGCTGGGAGATTCAATCTGCAGCTTTCAGTGACAAGGGGGATCTAATAAAAACAAATCGGTGATGAAAGTACATCTCCTCTGTACAAAGACTTCAAATGTCTTCAACAGCTTGGGACTGTTAAAATATTATCCCAGCATGCTCTGGGAGAAAAGCTGGCTATAAGCAAACCAACATCATTTCATTACATAATTGCAGCTTATTGCGAAGCTATTTCTTTTTTTTTTGTGATAAATTATGAGTGATTTTTGTCTATGCAAAAATCACATTATAATGGCAGGATGTTGCTATGAAGTTGCTAAGGTATTCTGGTGGGTTTCTTACAAAAGTGTCTTTCCTTCAGTCTAGATTCATGGGCTTTTTACACTTGCCAGCTGAAAATCATATGTCTATGAAGCATTAGCACACTTCTCTTCAACAAACTAGATGATTTGAGGTAACACTTCTGTGATGCAAGACAGGAATTCCTTAAAAGTGAGTTCCAAACGAGGTAATGGGCAAAAAAAAAAAGTTAATTATAAATCTGTTCATTGGTCACAAGACATTTCGTAATACTGTCAGCTGTAGAGAATGTTTATGAGGTCATGTTGAAATTGGAAAATAGGTATATTAACGACAGGATATGAAGTAGTCAGAAGTCAAACGCAGTTCAAGTATGATGCCAGCAACACTAAGATCAAGGGTTCGACTCCCAGGGAACACGTACTGATAAAATGTAAACTTTAGACGCACTATAAAATGCAGATGAATGAATGTAAAGGTAAAAAATGGTCCATGTCGTTACCACACTGACTCGCGATTGCATATTAAGCACTTGGCAGACTGTAATGAAAACGGCAACATCTTCATTATATATGATATGATATACAGTTCAATGTCATGATTTCAAAATGTGAACGCGATTGACGCTGCACCAAATAAATGTGTAAATGCGCCCTCTCTAATGCAGTTTCAGAGTTTAAATTTAAAGGGTTAGTTTAGCCAAAAATTTTCATTCTGTCATGAATTACTCACCCTCACAAACCTTCAAGACTTTCATTACCAAATTAATCCTCCATGACCCTCCATAGACAGCAAGGGAAGTACCACTTTCAAAGCCCAGAATGGTAGTAAAGACATTATTAAAAGAGTTCATGTGGCATGGATTAATGAAGGTCTTAAGGGTTTTAAATGACACAAAGGTAAGTAATCCATGACCTGAATACATTTTCAATTTTGGGTGAACTACCGCTTCAAGGCCTTGACACACCAAACCAAACTAGTAGCAATGAAAGTTGATGTTCAGACCAGTTGACAAAAACCAAGAACAGTCTCTGGCGTCTTGACTTTTTTACTTGCGGTCATGACTTTTGCTCCGAACAGCCAATCAGAGTTCTTTCTCAACAGATGTCAATCCATCATGCTCAATAAGCCAAAAAGCCACCGATGGTGTCTAACTAGTGCCTATGCTGCTGAACACACACCAAAAAAACAATTAGATACGATGGCCTGATGTCTGTCGATGGTCAGTTTGGTGTGTCATGGCTTATATTCACACAGCCTGATTGAACTGTAGGAAATATGAACAAGAAAAGCACAAAATTGTGGTATTATAATATTCATAGATTTTGAAATATTCGTATTTGAAGGGAATGATGTTTTTGTACGGACATTTGTCATCGTTCGTCCACAATTTCAAAATCAGCTGAGGGTTACTCATTTGAACAACGAAATGGTTCATAGCCTGTGGTGTTCAAATATGGTGACACATCAAATGGTGCAATCAAAACCAGATTCTCAAACCTCCTGTGTATAACCTTCCATGAGTCACAGCAAGTGTCGGAAACAAAAGAAACAAACAAGGCCTTCTGCTGGGCAGAGATGGGGAAAATTGTGGGCCGAGAATCTGAAGGTAGCTTGTTTTTCTCCCCCCTTTAAGTTCACCGTCCCCCTGGTAGTATTTCACCCCAGGTCCTCCAGACTCACTTGTAGAGGAGCTGCAGCCGGCCGGGGTGGCAGTTGTTGCGGTTGATCTTGCCGTCGGGCTGGTAGAGGGTGGAGGAGTTGGAGAAGGTAGGAGGGAGGGAGTGGTTGTCGGAGGCAGGGAGGGGGTATCCTGGTGGAGGGAGGAGAGATTTGGGATCGTTCTGAGAAATGGGGAGAGAAGGAGAGCTATGGTTCTGATTGGAAGAGGTTGGCCGTTTCCTGGAGCGCAGGGCCTGTCGCTCGGACAGCTGGTTTCTCAGCTCTGATACTCGTTCCTCTTTCTGTCGGGAGAAAACAGGAGGCCAAATGAGAAACTGTTTCTGTTGAGCCTAAAATATTATCTGTGAATATATTAAAACCTCGGAGAATAGGAAGATGAAAGTATATGTGACAATCCGCCACAGCTCTCATGACATTTTCAGTATGAGATGGGATAGGGGCAAACAGAGAATATAAGTATGAGCTTCTTTTAAAGATGAGTTTGAATTAAACTGGCCACTTAAAATGTAGGATGTTGAACTTGAATGACAGGAAGAGGATTTTTGCTAAATCATATTTTCAAGGAAATTATAGTCACACAAAAGGGAAGTTTCCTTTTAGTGTTGTTATTTTTAACTAAAACTATTACATCTCATTTTTTTGATCAGTTGAAATAAAAGCAAACTAATATAGGGCAAAATTACTAAAATTGACAAAAATAATTAATCTAAAATGAAAATGAAAACTATTGAAAACATTAAGAAATACTATAATGGTATATAATGTATGCTAAAATAAGTTTCTATTGCATGCCAAAAATATTGCAACAAAATGCATTTATTGTCTAATCCCCAGGTTTAGGGGCGGGGTTGGGTGTAGGTCATTTGAACAAATTTATGCGAATTGGCAACTCGTAAAATACGTACGATTTAATAAAAATCATATGAATTTGTAACTGAGGTCATACGAATTAGCCACATAAAGATAAATTACTAAAAATATTTTTTAATATCAATAAAGAGCAGTCCACAGCACAGCGATAACAATAAAGGACAGAAAAACTATATAGTATCTTTTTCAGTACAATTTTTTTTAGCTGATGAACAATATAAACATTGACAACAGAATCCATCCTGTTCTCACAAGCTCGAGAATTTAAAGCTACAGATGCGTGTGCACTGAGAATAAACAACTAATATCGCTCGCATGTGTGAACGCTAATATTGTCATCTTTATTGTAATCGTGCTTGGTGTGAACAGCCTTGACTCATTTCACTCTTATTTACACCTTTGTATATAGACATTGTTCTCATGTGGTTTCATTAAAACAAGCTCATTACTTTTAAAGCAACACCACAAAAATATCTACCACATTGTTTTCAGATTGCTTATCAAATTATTTTTGACATTAAATTTGGAATCCATATAATCCATTGATCTTTTACTGCTCAAGTCTACTGATAATAAACTATGAATTCCCTAGTCCATTAATTCTACTGTAATAATATGTTTTTGCCATGGACAATGGCAAATCTATTTCAGTAACATAAGATCATAATTTCTGAGGCACAGACAATCACTAAAAACTGTGTTTAATGTTTTTACTTTCAGATTAAGGCAACCGGGAATGAAAGTGGCATACATTACACCACTGATCTTTTCAAGAGCATCAGTTATGTACATGGAAAATGAAGTAATTTTCCACCATGGTCCATAAAATGACAATGAATTATACATATAGCTATATAATGAAATGTAATGTATTTTTGAAAACTACACTTATGAAAGGCACTCTTAGTTAAGTTCTGAAATGTGCTCAGTATGGTGTTTATTAACAGTGTACTGGAGAAAGTGAAGGTGACACAGAACCTCCTGGATGATCTTCTGCAGCTCTTTGTTCTCTCTCTCCAGCTGGCGGGATTTCTCTTCATCATTGTTGTTTGTGGATGAGCCGGTCTTCATGGTCTCCTGCTGGTCCGACTGCCACTCACCACGAGTGATAAGCCTCCGCATCTGCACCACACACACACACACACACACACCACATGAGGTACAACAGCAGATGAGAGTCATGTTGACAGAATATACCACAATATATAGTCTTCAATAGACTCCTTTTTATGTGAAAGGTAAGCAGTAGGCAACAATATAAAAAATAAAAATAATAATAATAATAATAAAAAATAGGCTATACTTATTGAGTCAGAGTTATAATCTTCGAAAATGAAACTCTTATTTTATTTTGTAATTTAATTTGGAATACGAGAGCATTTGAGCAGTCAAATTAAAGAATAATTAAAAAAGATCAGAAACATTGACTGATATTACTTGGATTGCTCAATTCATTAATCAGATGAATGGATGAGTACAGTGCATTGTGGGATACATTCCACACATTTTCACAAAGGAAACAGGTGGTAAGAAACCTATTATGCATACAGCAAAAAAGTTCCGAAGTAAGGTTATTATTAACTAAAACTAGTTTTACTATTAGTTTAACAACTATTTAGTTAACTGAATTAAAACCGAAACAAAATATAAATATTAATATTGACATATGTTTACATTTAAGAAACTAATATTAATAAGTGGAAATAAATAGAAACTGAACAGAGATAAAAATAAATGAACTCTTAATGGTAATATATATATACACACATAACTAAATAATAATAATGCATTTTATTTAAAGGCGCCTTATAATAACAATATAAAATATAAAACAATATAACAATATATATATAACAATAAAACAAATATAACAATAAAAATATAAAAATGGCAGCATAAGTATATCCATCAAACATCAAAAAAAAAAAAGAAAGAAAGAAAGCTGCAATTCACACGCACAGTAGGCCTGAGTAAAAATATACGTCACTTCGACGTCTCCGTTCCCTTCTTCAGGGAACAAGAATTACAATACGTAACCGAGACGTTCCGTATGTTGGGGGGGAACGAACTCCACAACCGAGGCCCTACAAAATTAAACGTTCTCGCTCCCATTGTAGTTAAGCGAATACACGGTGGCAGGGGAGAAATAGAGTGAGTCGATCTTAGAGAAAGATCGGTGAGATACGGAGGAGCCAAACAATGTAGAGCCTTAAATGTGAGAAGCAGAATTTTAAAATCAATACGGTACTTAACTGGGAGCCAGAGTAATTGACAGTGTAAATGACAAAAGCAAGTAAAATGACTACAAAGCTAAATTAAAAATGAAAACTGAAAATATAAAAAAAAAGCAGATTCAAAATATTAATAATAGTATAACAACAATGCTAAAATAGCCGGTCTGGATGTACACAGCAGCTCTTCTTGGCTGTTGTACAAAAGTACTTTACGTCTTTACTTTCATCTCTTTCATATTATCCTGGGATGTGTGATAACACCTGTCTCCTCTGCTAACACTGATTACACCACATCTCCATAACACCGTCACTCAGTACGTTTTAAGATTTCACGAGCAGACCTCTGAGAGAGAGATGCATATGTCATACATTTACACGCCTCTTTGATCACTTCTTCCCCTGTCCTAGATCCGTCATTAATATTCATCACTCTAATGCAATATTTACATGACGGCTCATTCTTGTTTTGAGAAAATTATCTTCTGTTGTACCTTAGGGACGAAGAGGACAACCAGAGTGATGTAGACGGAGAAGATGATGGCCAGCGAGGCAAAGGCGAACGAGGCGTCCTGCTTAGATGACAGAATCATGGTGACAGGAGCCGTTATCATACACAACACCTGAAAGAGAGACAGAATCACATGTAAGTGTCTTTAACTGTGAATAATTACATAGCAAAGCTTTTGACCCCCTCGTTTCTTTAATGTGTCTACTGACAATGTCCAATGCAGTGTTGTAAAATTAAATAAAATTCTAAAATAAATAAAATGTTGACTTCAAAAAAATGGCTTAATTTAAAGTAAAAATGTAAAAAATTTAAAATATTAAAATAAAACTAAAAATAAATTAAAGCAAAGTAAACAATTACAAAATTATATATATTAGCTTTCTCTCTTTATATATATGTATATATATATATATATATATACATATATATATAAAGAGAGAAAGCTAATTAAAACAAATAATAATAAATACTATATTACATAAATAATACTAAAATACAAATTCCTTCTAAATTACATTTTTGAACAAATGTTCTACATTCATAAAACATGCAATATATGTATTGAATTATACATTTGATTTAACACATTTTTGAAATACTAATTTCATAGCTAGCATTTTATATGTACTAAATACATCCAATTAATATTTTAGGGATACTGTAAAATTGTATTGATTGGAAATTATGCTAAATAAAAATTTCTCAACTGATATTTACTTTGAATGTTCCTTATAACTGATTACACAATAAATATTAAAATAGTTTCTAATTATCTTCCATTTTTAATAATGGATTTTCATAATTTATGATTCCAAGTCATAGCAATTCAGTTCAGTTCAAGCATATGCATAAATGGCTATTTATTCAACATTTAGTAATAAAGCATATGCATATATGGCTATTAGTAGCCAGTAGCTAAATTAAATAATGAAAACACAACACTACATTTTCAAGATTGTTTATAATGTGTTCATATAAAAACAAATTCTTCTGAAGGCAGAGGAGAGAAGAAGAGAACCCAGGAGAGAAAGAAGCCTGAATCAATAAATATTGATCACCAGTCAGTCATTTCTCACAAAACCAGTAAAATCTTACCCAGGCTAACAAAAAGAAAATGTTGTCTGGCATCAACAGAGGTGATCTTTTTTTTGCAGGGTCATTAGTTATTTAGCCAGGGCAAAAAGTGCAAAGCAGTCTCTCTAAATCAAAGCGGTTTACAGCTGGACTCACAGCAGTAGCCTACGGCTTTCACAGAGCCCATTTAAATCACACCATGACAGAGCAGTAATGATGTATGAAAACCTGCATGCTTTTAGCTTTCAATACATGGCTATGTTTAATAATGTGAATCCTGAATGGTACAGAGCAGCAAAACCATCTATAAAATATTTTCTTTTGTGTTCCGCAGAAGAATGACAGTCATATGCCTTTGAAACAACACAAGGATGAGTAAATGATGACAGAATGTACAGTATGTCATTATCTATTCATGCTCAAACCCATATGACTGTCAATTCTTCTGCTTGACACAAATAAAGAAATGTCAAATAATAAATATGTAGTGCCAGTTAAAGGGATAATTCACACAAAAATGAAATCCTGTTTTTCACTCATGCTCAAGTTGTTTCAAATCCATATATAGAGTTTATTTCTTCTGTTAAACACACACACACACACACACACACACACAAAACTTGAGTGTAGGAAATAGCTGCTGATCTCAACTGACTATAGTGTGAAAGAAATAAATACTATGGAAGTCAATGGTGACATGATGACAGAATTTTCTTTTTTTGGTTAAATACTCTTTAAATTAAAATTAAACTTACGTAAACTCATGTTTATTTTGAGCATATAAGTACATGAAAGTATTTATGACTTAGAATGCATCTTATTCTACTGAGAGGAGGTTATTAAAGGGGAAATTAAACCATTTATGTTTAATGTTGTGCATGATATATTCCAAATAAATCATATTTTAAAAAGCTCCACGCATTATGTTTCTTTATTCAGGGGTCAAAGTAGTCCCCGGAATATGAGTTCAATAAATCTTATCGGTTTGCTGTGAACTGCAGCACTCTTGTCTTCACTATTGTCCTCCAAGCCGCTATAATTCTAAAAAGTGATGGAGTTCGTAATGGCACCGCAGATGGCATCTCAAATCATTTCTTTAGCAGAATGGGTATTTGCTAAGGGCCACGGCCAGCGACTCCTCAAAAAAAAGAGTGAGACAGAGAAAAGATTAAAATGCAAAATTCGGCCCCTTGCTGATCTAAAGTCTCTCCCTCAATTTGAGCTTAAATTGGGTTCAGTGTATAATGGATAATCCTCCGAGGCCAAGATGAAGAGAGACACACAGCTTCAAATTAAAAGCTTACAAGGAAAAAGCTGATGGACAAAAGCTTTGCACTTTATTTCCAATCGACCTTCGCCACAGAAAACCGACCAGAAGTCTTTATGGCAAATGAAAAGAGATTCCTGTGTATTTACCCTGCACATTGAGTGCGTTATCTAAAGCTATTTTCTGACTCGTGAGCCGGCGCTGGAAACCTAAAGCGGAACAGACGAGATGATGAGCAAAAACAAGCAACTTTCAACATTACTGAGGGACCGCTTTACTTGAGTTTTCTAACTACTTTAGAGCTCCAGCCTGTCAAACTGACGTGCACGCTTATTCTCGGTGATGAGGGAAAGCTCATTTTCCCCTTCTTTCCTTGTCCTCTGGAAACTCGGCGTCCCTGGACAGCATTCGAGATGGCAGGCTCCAACACTTCACTTCCATCAAATCTAGCAGAGCCACACTGAAGAGCTCCAGGCATGTTCTTCCTGCTTATGAGTGTGTTGTGACACACAACAGCCCCAGACAGACGCTGCGTCCAATTCACACGCCAACTCCCAACTAAGCTTGAGCAACGAAAGGAGAAAACCCCCACCGCGGTGCTATTTCAGACACGTCAGCCGAACAGTTCTACCTTTTAATTGGACAATATTTGGGTGACGACTGACATTTCAAATGTCACCCAAGGCGCTCTTAAAATGTCCAGAGGGATAAGTATAAAAAGACAAACAGACTCACGGAGACGTTGTAGATGGCCATCCCAACAGCTCGATGATCGTTTATTTTTTCAGTGGACACAGATTTGGTTTCGTAAGCCAGAAAAATTCCCAGAAGAAGCAGCAAACCCTTATAGCCATAAACGACACCTAAAAGACAAAGCAGGGAGAAAAATAATGAACAGGTTTCCAGACATCCTCATCATTGTTTCATTGATGTGCCAGCTTTGCTTTGTTCAGCCATTCAAACAAATAAAACAGAGATTATGCATTTATAGTATGATATATGACCCTGGAGCACAAAACCTTATGTAGTAATAGCCAAAAATACATTGTATAAAACATTTTTCTGTTATACCTAAAATCAATATGGATATTAACTAAAAATCATGTTACATGAAGATATTTTGTAAATATGCTATCAAGAGTAATATGTATTGCTAAGGACTACAGACAACACTAAATGTAATTCTCTCAATATTTCGGGGGGTTTTTGCACCCCCCGAAATTTTTCAAACAGTTGTATTCAGCTTTCAGATAATGATAAATCTCAAAAACTCTTTGTACTTATATCCTTTTTTTGTGGTCTAGGGTAACATTTATATTATTTCTAGTTTATAATATACCAAATTAACTAGATATTGTATATTTTGTTTATTTACACTGCCATTAAATTTTTCAGTAAATTGACCAAAAATGAAAGTAAAGATCTTTTTATAATGATATTTTTATATTTCAAATAAATGCTGCTCTTTTTAGCTTTCCATAAATCAAAGAATCCTAAATAAAAACGCATCAAAGTTTTCACATTGCTTTAACACTGTCCTCGTCATTGATTAAATTAAAAATGTATATTGGGCATCAAATCAGCATATTAGAATGATTTCATAAAGATCATGTTACACTGAAGATATTCCAATTTAAATTGTTATAATATTTCACATTTTTGATCAAATAAATGTAGCTTTGGAAATATCTTTTAAAATCTTTGAATAATAGTGAAAACTACTTAAATTACTAATATGTATTAAATAAAGCCAAATCAAATGTGTATGGGATTAAAAAAATAAAGAGCTTAAAAACCATATACAATACCACACATTTCATTGAGCTTTCATTTGTTACTACGGCTGCTACTGGTCTATTATTTATCATCTCCTTCTTGTCTGACCATTAAATCCTCAGTAAATACCTCTGGAGTAATGAAAGTCGCAGACAGGGGGTGCAGATTTAATTTAACTGAGTGTTTGCTAAAAACCAGCTCACTCTCAGATGATAATTTCAAGTCATTTCAAGTTCATTTGGCTTTGGATGTGACCAACCTGAGTGGGTGAGCTGTTTACTATGTAATTAGTCCATCCATTTCCACCAGTTTGATGTATTCAGGCCAATGCAAACATGATAGGTGGACATTATCACACTGACAGGGTAATCAGTCAGGCGCAGGCGCTGTCTGCTCCCATGAATGCTTTTGCCTGCATCTAACCATACATCCCTCACATCCACACCACACTTTATGATCTTATCGAGAACACTGCTATATTTGCTTTGTTTTAGTTCTGTGCGATTCATTATTTTCTCAGGCAGATGTTGTGAAAGGACACTGCCGTCCAATCTGTCCTTGGACCAAATGCCCTAAATGGTTTATGCAGAGAAACTGTTATGACAGAAAGAATTAGTATGACAGGTCTGTTTACGGGCAGCTGTGCTCGATTCTCAAGGACTTCGCCTGAAGAATACACTGATGGCTCATTTTACTGACCGTAACTGGAAGAGCAAGGCCGGTCCAATTTGTCTCATAAAGGTAGCAATTAATTTGTTTAATTAGTTAAACACTTACAAGCAGGAAACACCCGAGGAGAGAGGCTGAAGGTCGCAACCACTGGGGTTCATTCATTAAATCACTTTCACTCACAGGCTTATAGGCTTTGATCAGACAGCAACTATTTTTTGTTTGTGTCCAACACCATGACAAGATCATGACGAACAGGAGTATTAGTCTTGTATATTTGCATGCACCATCTGTGTTGTTTTAGTATCTGAGCTAATATATGTATTATGCAAATCGGGTAATGGCACAAACGTGGTAACGCTGACCACAATTTGCACGCTATTTTGTCTTGTGGGTCAGTTCTGAGCATTAGTTTATTAAGGACACAGCAGACTAACTTAAACCTCCGGAAAAAGAATGAAACTTTTGCATACTTTACAAAATATATCTGTAACTAATTCTGAAGTGCAAAGTGTAATCTTTTCAGAGACTAAACTGCAATTAACATGCAGCTAAATGAAAATGAATTATAATTTAAATTGATATTAAATGCAATTAGCTGAACTTTAGAGTGCTTGCTTAAATCACTTAAGTAAGACTTACAGTAAGTACATCTAAGTACATTTAAGTTTTTTTTAAATGTGGTTAATGAAGTTGCAATTTAGTACATTTAAAAGAAAAACTTTCATAGACAACGCTTTAGCCAGGCCTGGACTAAATGTAAATCTGAGCTGTTTCAACTGAAAGAAACTTGCATTAATTGATCTTAAAACATGTCAGTGTCTTTGTTTAGTCTTAAGATGTACACCAGTAATGCTTTTTTCTAAGGCATTTTAATAAAAGTGTCCTAATTGAACTATGTCCTAATCTTGGCTTAGGCTAAGCACTGTCTATGAAACCAGGAATTAATGTAACACTGAATAACATACAGTTCCAGTTATAATACTTCTGTGCTTAAAAATAAGTGTACTTGTTAAAAATTAATTATGATTTAATTTTACATTATTACAAAGAGTACTTTTTAAAAATGTGAGGGTGATCATTTAATTAATTATATTTCCTGCTATATATTTTTTTTCATTTAGGATATACTTTTATATTTATACTTATATATTTAAACTACTCTCGCAAATATTCACCTAAAAATACTTTAAAGTATTTACTGAAAATAATTAAGCCCACTTCATTCTCACAATGGAATGTGTTGCTGTAAATATGGAGCATCACTCCTCCAGCGTGTTCCAGACAGCTCGGTCGGCTCTTTAAAATATCTTAAGGGTGTTTGACTACACTGCGCATCTGGATACACACCGCTTATAACATATCATTTAATCATCATTTGATGAATCTCTGCCAGCGTGATTGCAAGAATGTGAACAAACATCTCTTTCAAGAAAATTCTGTTTACTGGCTGTTTTCTAAAAAAACTACTTCAGTTAAATACGCTTGAATCAGCACAGATAGTGAGTTAGTCTGGATCACGAGTGGTTGGTAAATAAAAAGCAGGTTTAAAGACTGGTTTAAAGACAGGTTTCTGAAGTGATGCCATAGAACCTTTCAGGGAACACTTCTTAAAATTATCTTTTTTTCTTAGTGTAAAGAATATTTAAAAAAAAAATTAATTTTAATTTTTTTATATATATAAAGGTTCTTTGGCAGAATGAAGAGGTTCTACTGATGTTAAAAGTTCTTATGAAAGCTTCATGTCAACATGGAGTCTAAGAGTGCATTTGCATTTTACAAAAAAAAACAACAAATCAGAAATGGATGCAATGTGAACACATACGGTGCCAAACCCACAGAAGTTCTTACCAAGCCATGTGTTCATCTTCTCTGAACTGCAGTGCTGCAGCAGAGGCTCGATCAGCTGATCCACATCCCCTTTAGGTGCCTCTTTAGTGAACTTCTGCTCAGACAGAAAGAGAAACAGAACAGCAGCTCATTCAGCATTTTGCTTATATGCACCTAAAGGCCAAACATAATAAATCCAACTGTGCCTTACTCAAAAAAACACACAAAAACGGAGCCCTGCCATACCTCCACTGTGATGTGCAGGGGATCCACAATCTGCCAAATCATAAGGGACAGGATGTCGATAACCAGCAGGACTCCCACAGTGGCATAAAGCTTCCAGGGCTCCAGGTGCTGCTGGGATATAAAAAGACCAGTGAATCAACTTTCCATCCAGGACAGTGAAAGACACAGCTTGCAACGTGATTCATGACATCACATAGAGCGTAAGTGCAGAGAGCTTGAAGGGGAAACAATGGCCCATTATCAGGATGCCAATTCAATCCGCCACACGGTGACCGCTCTTTATGGTTTAAGTAAGGAAAGTGTCTTTAATGGATTTCGGCTGAGACCGTAACACTGCAACAAAATCAATACTCGTTCTTTTTTTTTGTAGCCGGGATTGCGTTTGTGAGCAATTAAACATAAAAAGCTTTTATTTAAAGAGCAACATACAAAGCGTTTATGTTCTCTGCGCCTCATATTGTTTATCGTCACTTTTGAGAGCTCATAAACCCAAAGTCCAGGATGAAAGAACTCACACACAGCTAGGCAATTGACTCAAGTAATTTTCTGGGTTCAAAACAAGTTAAGCTCTATATATGGACTGCTATTGATTACTAGAGAACTTTGATTCATGCCTCTGTTTAAAACAATGACCGGGAATGTACTAGAAATGGATATTTAGGGAGTTTTCAAGTAAAAATCTAAATCATGCATTTTTGTTCAAGTGTTATATTAAGCTCTAAAGGTGCTTTAATCATCTTTAAGTGGTGAAACTACTTTTCTAGGAGCATGAGCTTCTGGCTTTGCATTGCTGTAATTTGTGGACGTGTTTTTCTGTAGGTAAACAGACTCTATCTGGTGTGTATATTATAGGCTTTTACTGCTTGGATATTTCTGGTTATGAGCAACAGAGTCATAATAGCAATCAAAATATTGAGTATAATTTTGCAGACAAGATTAGTAATAATTTACTTACTTTAGTCTTAGGCTATCATTGTAACGCTCTGACTTAAACAGGGATAAATCAAAAGGATTCGTTTATTGAACATAGGAGGAAACTGAACACAAATGGCAGAGGAGGGCTAGACTTCAACATATTCAAGGTATTTGCTGAGTCACTTTCTTGATCTCCTAATCGCTATCCACAGTCCAGGCCCTGTCAACACAGGTAAGTAATAAGGTAAATGTCTTACAGCTGGGATGATCGTCAGATCAAAGGTGTTCGGTGCAGGTAAGTGAAAGGCAAAGGCATGGTGGCTCAGGCAAACTGGGGAATCTGATTATCCAATTCCTTCAGAGGGTCAGGCTACCAGGAAACAGAGGCCGAAACGTATTGGTGTTACCTCGAGCTCAGCTGTAGAGCTACTGACAGGTGAGGCTTTTATCCATGGCCGTAAGTATCAACAGGTGTTTCTAATTAATCTTTAGAGGTGGCTGAGAACGGGTGCTAGTAACTGCGCTGGGATCAGAGCCCAAAGACAGAGACGGCGTGATAAACTTGCTGTTAAAAACATTTCTAATTATCAAAAAAGTTGTGCTGCTTAATATATTTTTCAAAAAAGTTGTGCTGCTTAATATATTAATAAAGTGAGTACACCCCTAAATGAAAATGTTCAAAGTGTGCCCAGTGTCAATATTTTGTGTGGCCACCATGATTTTCCAGCACTGCCTTAACTCTCTTGGGCATGGAGTTCACTAGAACTTCACAGGTTGCCGCGGGAATCCTCTTCCACTCCTCCTTGATCATGTCACGAAGAAGGTGGATGTTAGACACCTTGCACTTCTCCACCTTC
>JAUCNO010000353.1:10226106-10261943 GCA_032353835.1 Enteromius viviparus
TAATTGTGAACAAATTAACCATTAATTAATGCTTAACTAATGCATTATTCTGACCCCCTATTCTGAAGTGTTACCAATTATTATTTGTAGTAGTATTGTTGTTACACTGAGTCTTAAGGCTGCACAATAGTAATACATCGTCAATACATTGTCAGTTTTTTCATGTAAAACAGTCAACGCTATTTAACAGTAAAATGCTAATGAAGTGACTCTCAGAGCAGCTGGAGATGATATTCATACATATTTTTATATATACACATACACATATTTTCATAGCATTGTATAGGGAGACTCCAGAAGATAAAAACACTGCGGGCATTGTCTGCCCTTCAGTATATATGTAAGAAGCAAAAGCTATCCACCATTAATTCATTGCAGAAATCATGGCGCCTTGCATAATGCATGATGTCAAATGCTTGCACATATCTTTAGTATTACTGTATAATTTCACCTGAGCACTGCAAATCATGCCCATTGCTTTGTACTTGGTTCTTGTGCACGGAATCTCTGCCATTACAAGCACCAAAATAATTATTGAATCGAAAGCATTTTAAAAAATGATTAATCAAAAAACTTTTTGTTTTGCCCAGCCCTACCAACTAAATTGGTAAGTGTTATTCACATTTTGGTGAAATCTTTTAATTTGAGACACCTAGCAACAGCAAACAGCCTAGCAACAGCAAAACAACATCCTGAAAACTTCTTATGCTAACCGTTCTAATGATAATAAAACGCAGGTCTCCATCAATCTAGCTCCACCAGTGGGCACTCGCATTCACCACACCTCCAATGGACTCTTTCTCGCACAGACTCAATTTCCCATCAGCCACTACACCTCTACACCTGCTAGCACTCAGTATCATCACCATCTCAGACTGTTACTCGGACTCAATTTTCCACAACACAGCACTCTCTCAAGGCAGTTTCCCCAGTAAATGAACAACGAATCTTAATCTGCAAGATTCTTAATCTTCTGTGATTCTGTGCCCATGTACCTCGACCTTGATTCTGCTCAGTCTCCATTGCTCTGTTTGCTGTTGTTTGACTCTGCCTGCCGACCACGAATAATATACTGCATATGGATCCGCATGCCTTCAACTCAGTTGTAACATGTACACTGCATGCATAATTATACATTTATTTTTGCCTTATTTTATCAGTAAAAGAAAACATGCCTAATAATTCTGCACACCTGAATATAAGGATTTATTTTCACTTTAAGCCTTCATGGACTACTATATATCACTTACAAATAATATAACTTTAAAAATAATCAGAATATGAACATATTCTATATATATATATATATATATTTATGGTGTGCCATGAGATTTTATAAAAATCAAAACTGCAGAAAAAAGGTTGAGAAACATTGCCCTTGCCAACAACTTATGACCTTAGCAACAGTGTAACATCCCCTTGGCAACCACCCTTGCATGAACAAGCATTAGTTACAATCGCTAACACTGACTTTTGATGGGCAAGCACAACTTACTTTATAAGGGGTTTTGAAAAAAATCTAAAAGAACAGAAAATAACCAATGTCATATGCAATAGCAATGCCCTAGCAACAGTACACCTACACCCTAAAAAAAAAAATAACCTAGCACTCTGACAGTATTGTTTGCATGGGCAAGCATCTGTCACAATTTTGGTGGACTCTGTTGATTTGGACTACAACACATCAATGGTCACGCAAATGCCTAGCAACAACATAACACCCTGATAACCGCTCACATCACCCCTAGCATTGTAAAGGTGACTTTTGATGAGAAAGCACAGCTTACATTATGTAGGTCCAGGACGAAACCACCTAGAAATAACACAATATATCCTAGCAACTGCAGAACCTCACCTTAGCAGTCGCTCTGTAATGACTACTGCAATGTAGTAGAGTGGCAGTGTGTTCTGGAGGGGCAACTATTCATATTTTCTTCAGAAAATGTTAAAATTTAGTTCTATTTTTTATTGTGTCAAACAAAAAGGGATTGACGTACAGTAGGATCTGGGCACCGGCAGAGACACAAAGAGATGTGACAGATTGAACAGGGGAACACAGGCACACTGATCAAAAAGACAGCTTCTGAAATGATGCCAATACAAAGACTGAAAACAAACGACAGGAGAGAAAAAAGGATCCAATCTGCATGAGACAGCTGAGGTTGCAGTCACAATGCACTCGTCACTGGAGGAGGTTAACAAGCAATGAAGGGAGAGATGCCCCTGTCATCATGTCTGGAAGTTCAAATGGAATACTTAAGTCTGGAAATAAGCCTGCATGGAATATGCGGTTTCCATTGGTGTTCCACATGCTGGTTGTATAAACGTTTCTTTCCAAAAGACGATTTTGAAACTGACCGGTCATTCTTACAATGCTTACCTTGTTAGACTTTCAATTCCACAACACTGACATCTTCGAAGAAGCTCTAAACATTTGTGATGAGGCCTTGGATTCTTGTTAACCTTTGCCAGACTAGGCCAAAAGCCCAATCTGGCCAAACTGCCATATTCATAAAGAGTTGTAGCAGCTCCAGAACCTTTCACTGAGCAATAATAGAGGTCATTGTGCTCCTGTGAACCTTTAATACCACCACTTTTTTTTACACTGGCATCCACATTTACACAACCACACAACTCTATCAGAGGTTTATGGAGTGATATTTGAAACTGGTGCAGGTTTTGCTTTGTCATGCACTGTGAACTCTGGGACTTTATATGCCTAAAGTCAGCTGTGCTGCCGCTTAGTTTCATTACTTTTACATTTTTAGAAAATGGGTAATCATTGACCCGTGTAGATCATGTAAAAGGCTTCTAAAGCTGCATTGAAACTACAATTTGGATTGTTGATGCCTGTTAAATTCCACTATATGGAGAAAAGTCCTAAAACATTTTCATCAAAAACCTTTTTTTTTTTTTTTTTTTACTGAAGAAAGAATGTGATTTTTAAGTTTCAAGAGTTCTCGTTTCCCGGTAATAAATAGAGTATATGTATAGCGCAAATTTGGCGAGCTGTCTGGGGAGCGAGCCGGGAAAACGGCGAACTCTCCGAACCCTAGGGAAAAGAACCCTAGCGAAGGTGTGCGTAAGGGTTCGCCATTCGGCTCGTTCTCCGTCTGCCCCCCGACGAGGGAGAAGGGAATGAAGGTGGAGAAGGTGAGGAGGAGGGTGCGATCAAAGCGAGATGTGGAAACATCGAAGCTGGGATATTTTATAGGGAAGGAAGGTAGATGTGATTGGGTGTACTTGATTAGGGAATCGGCAACCAGCCGTGGGTAATTACTACGTAGACGATTCTCTCGAAACCATGTTTTTTTGCAAAACATAAACCTTAGGTGTTGGGTTGGGATAAGGGATATAAAATATGGTAATGTAGAACAAGACATTAATGTGTGCTTTATAAGTACTAATAAACAGCCAATATGCATGCTAATAAGCAACTAGTTAATAGTCCTTAAAGTGCTTCCAGTTTTAGCACGTATTCTTCCGTAAAAAAAAATATATATATTTAATTAGGGATGTCCCGATCATTTGATTTTGAATACATAAAGAAAACATAAAGAAAGCATAAAGAAGAGCGAAGAAACAGATACAAGATGTTCATTATTTTTTTATGGAATTTACCGGTGATTTCAGAACCGTACTGACAAGATGCGCAACACATATAGCGCAATGATTATATTTACAGCCCTAAATGTTGTTATCATCAGCTTTATAATACCTCCAGACCGCAGACATACGCTTCAAAGCTGCTTCCGTGTTCTACTTTAAACCAATAGCAACAAAGCGATGTCATGCCGCAGGCGTTGCTGTTCCTGTGTGGAGTCAAGAGATCTAATTCTGTGCCACCGCATAACTATAGATGTTTTAAAAAAATGATGATAATATATATACATATATTGGAGTCCTGATTGGGAGGTAATGTCCGATTCCGATCGAGTCTGAAATCATGTGATCGGGCCAGATTTCCAATCATGTGATCAGATCAGGACATCCCTAGTTAAAAAAAGTTAAAAAATTGATTTACTACTTTTAACCTCACCATCACACCTGCACACACAGGAATGCGGTAAATCACAGCCTAAAAAATGCTGCCTACACAGCAGTAAGAAGGCAGCCAGGCACGTCTGAATCCAATTTTTGCATAACATCCCGTCTACTAAGATGCTTTCATCTGGTTGGCTTTTGAAGGCAGAATATATGTATTCCTTCTTTGATATGCCATATCTGTGCATGAGGCTTGGCGGTTGGTGGAAAGAATAAAAATGGCATAGTAAGGGGTATAACATTATTTATAAATTCCCAATGTTTCAACATGATGCAATCTCAATTTAGAAATACATTTTTTGGGGGGATTAAATATTTTCATGTGGCAGCCTTCAGCAAAAAGAGGGCTACAGGATAATGTTACAGCGTAACATTTATTATTAATAATATAGCTAATATATCAAAACAAATATAACTTCATTAAAAACATATGAAGATGATTTAAACTGAAAAAAAAATTTAAGTGCCTTGGAAGCCTCAGAAACTGAATTGCTATATCATTGAAATTTACTGATTACTTTTGCAGGTGAGCGTTTATCATTTTTAAAACAGGTCTTCAAACACTTATGAATCAGGACTAATGGAACAATATGTCCTAGACAGATGAGACAAAGGTAGAGCCGATTGGTCATAAAGCCAGACATTTGGAGACCAAAAAGTGCTTTGACTGCTTTGATAAAAAAGACCCTTGCAGCAACTGTAAAGCATGCTGGTGGAAGCTTTATTGGTTTGGGGTTACTTTCTGCCTCAGGCCCTGTCAGCTTGGCATCATAGGGTAAACCATGAATCCCATATTGTACCAGAGGACTAAACCACGTGAGACAGTCTGTCAAAAAGCTAAAGCTGAAATCTAGACATGTACAAAGCAGACCTTGCAATAAAATGACTCAAAACCCTCAAGCAAAACCACAAAAATAGTCTCAAAAAAGACGAAATGCTGGGCTATCGATTGAAATCCAAGACCTCAACCTCACAGAAGTGGTGTGGGGGACTTGAAACAGCCTGTACATGCAGAAAAGCACACAGTCAAGAGTTCTGCATGGAATATAAAGCACAGATGTGCTAATGTAGGGCACAGATTCTCTTACAACACCTACAAGCAATGACTTCTGCCATAAGTACAATGAAGCAGGTATCTTTCCACACTTTCCAGAGTATAGCATCTCAATTCTTTTTGAGTTCTTACTTTTGTTCAGGGTGAACTAACTGTGCATTTCCCACCTTGAAAAGTTTATGCCCAAAGAAATCCATGGCTCAAAATGCTACAGGCTCCTACAAGATGAAAACTCAACTGGATACTGTTCACTATATCACAGTTTACCCTATTTGAAGGTGACAAATACACCTTCCTATGTTGGCATTAGAGACCTTTTTCTTTATTGTAGCACTGCACCTGGTGTCTGTATAAAGTCCAAAACCAAAGTCCTAATGGCCAACGAAATAAAAGAAAGAAAAGAACAAAGGGGTACATTACACATAGATATCCATTTGTAAATAAACCTTAGTCCACAAATTATGGAATCTTAAAAAAGGAAAAAATAAACAAAAATGGATGGGTTTAAAAAAAATTAGTTTGGATATTAGAGTGGCTTCTTCTGAACCACCATGTCTACTTAAATATTTAGTCAATTGTATTAAGTTTTAATGCACATGTAATTCTTCTTCAATCTTTTTTCAAGGGTGCATGAGAGCTGTGAAAAAAGATACCGAGCTAAAAAAACTAAACAATTCAACAGTCTTTTCTCTGGGTTTGGCAAAATGATTACAGCTCTGGAGCTTTTGAACCCAGAAAAAACAGTGTTTTAGCTGACACCTGTGCTCCTCTCCAAATGGAGCGAGAACACTGATCGCAGAGTCGTTCATCATTTTAGAATTGAGCAGAAGCAACCATGCATACGGGCTACACCTGCTGTCCAAATTCACTCTCATTTACAGTTTATTTTATCTGTACCTCACAGTTTTCAGGGAGAAATAAATCACAAAATGCTGTTTGTTTTGCTCACCTTGCAGCTGTTCGATGAGGGTCCATGCCATTCTGGAACCCTGGGCATCAAACACCACATGACCCTGATACAGAACAGAAACCTTTTTAGACTGCTGTGTCTATCACTCTCTTAAATATTAGTACAGTATTATTTATATGCTAATGTGGTATTCAAAATATTTTGAATAATTCTTTGTTCTATATAACTTCCTTTCAGTGCCCACTCTAATTTTAGTGTATATATATATATATATATATATGTATATATATACACACTCAAGAAAAACATCTCAGTTAATGGGTCCAAACTGAGCAATAATATGCAATTTGGTGCAGTTGCTAATATTTATAGGGTTAAAAAGTCAAATGAAAAATAAAATGAAATTATGAAAACTCTGTCAGACGGTATAACAGACTACTTAAAAAACATCAGTTGACACTTGATATCGCCCAATAATATTTAAAAGTTTGGGTGTTTGATATGATACAGTAGGCTTCATTAAGTTATGTTCAAGTAAATAATGTCACATTTCTTGTTTTTATTTTTGTTATATTTATATTTTATTATTTCATAAAATATTTCTATTTACCTTTTTAATTTATTACTACAGTAATATTAGTAATTTTACTACACAAACTTTTTATTACAGTTACATTTGATTAAGTTAAAGTTATTTATTTTACTTTATTTGAGCTTTATCCAAATTAATAAACTTAATTTATAATAACATTACTAACATATTATTTTTTACTGTGGTATCACAAGGGTGTATCACTGAGTAGCATTAAATGCTACTTTTTTTTTATCAAGCTTAAGCTGTCACTCACCGAAACCCCCTCAAATGAGCTGGTGTTGAGGGCTCTGTAGATCTCGGCAGTAATGTCCTTGTTATTGTAATTAAAATCTTCCAACCTCCGTCCTTTTGCCTTCAAAGGCCCCACTGTCTTATTGAGAGCCAGGGCCAGAGCCCAAACTGCATCATACGCCAGAGGAGCTTCCTGAAACCCTCCGGTTTCCTCTGGATTCTTTCCACCCAGCTTGGACATCAGCTGCGCTAGGAACTCCTGCGAGGTCTGCATCAAAACAGAGGGCATACAGTATCATCTGGCATGCATATGAAAGCATACACACCCGGGATAAACTCAGTGCGCTAACGAGAGCTTATGCATAATGGATTTTAAGCATGACTTCACTGTCGCTACAAAAGCGCCGAACTGAAAAAAAAGCGCCAGCCTTCCGACGGCGAGAAAGCGAGGGAGAGGTCAAGGTAAGTTACAGTACAGTTCACCACCGTGGGAGTGCATCATATAGACGGAGGTACTTTTCTCCTGGGTGTGAAATCTTCATTCACACACACCAGGACCTGAAGGGCCAAAAATAAACTCCCGCTTTCACACACGCACTGAAGATGTTCTATGTCATTAAGGGGGTACTGGGAAAAGAAATAGAGTTGGCGCACACTTATCGCAGTGGCATACGAAAACTGATTTCCTTGACATTTTTCACACCTTATAGAAACAGCTGAGGCACCTTCTTTGCTTCAAACAGGTGCATTTTTGGAAATGAGCCAAGCTGCAGATGGGCATCTGGTGATTGCTTGATGCAAATGGACAGTGGAGAACGTGTGCGGATAGAAACTGCACGTCAAATAGCATTCCGACTCTCTTAAAATTACACCCTCAAAGTGAAAGACGGCAAAGAGAGGATGAGGGGAACAAATTGCGGTGACGTTGAGCCAATTTAGCATGGCCATCTTATCACAAATTGGCCTGTCCGACATAACAGTTTTTTTCTTACATCAGATGTGAAGCATAGGTGTCTGGATACGTGCCCAGATTGCTCCGGATCCAGGAAAACAGCAGGGACATATGCGTCGAGCCAATTCCCAGCACAGAGGACCGGAGTTGGGTGAGCTCCAGACAGCACCCCCTGGAGCTCACACCTGTCCATCCAGCTCTCCCAGGGGGCAGCAGTTGGACCCGAATGCTCTGACCCCTACGGTACTCTTTGGGTTTTCAGATCTGAGAATAGCTAAAGATATGACGGTAGGCTGTGGGACGCACCCAGTGGGAAAACAGAGTTAGTTATCTAAACAGAATTAAGCTTATTTATGGCTAATCTGAGGATGATGTCATTGTAAAGCGTGCAGCATATGGGAACACACAGGACACTGGTGGACAGTCATTATGGGTTTTTCAATGACCAACGAGGACATGTGGAGAGCAGGGTGGCTTATGGCCAACAGATAGAAAACTTACAGTTATTCACACAAGTCAAATGAAAGAAAAGGCTGTAACACTTACTCTACACAATATTAACTAATAAATATTTCTAAGGCATTTTTCGTGAAGTGTCACGTCATTATGTCTAAAGCCAATTTGCAGTCATTTACATTTCCCAGCTGCTATGTGGTTGATAGAGAGTTCTTAGTGATTGCTAATGTGTTCCTATGCAGCTGCTATTAGCTTCCTAAGCTTTGTTCACGCAAGGAATACCTAAAAAGATAGCGACAAAGATAGAATTCTATAAATCGTTGTCAGTATTAAAGAATAGCAGAGTCCACACCTTAGCTATAACGAAAACAGAGAGAAACAATATTGTTGGAATCACTCTCAGAATGATTTTTTTCCAGCTGAATATTCAAACAATGTACTGTAATTCGCTGACCAAGCCAGTGTGCATGTGCACTCCTAAAACTCTGTCCAAACTCTGACTGTTTCAATAGCAACTAAGCCTTCTAACAGCAGCTGCAGTGATGCACTAACTTTACGAATTAGCCATTGACTCTTTTATTCAGAAGGCGTGGCTTCCTTAAAGAAAGCAGACATATTGCATTATTCCCTATTTAAAACTGTACAAATGAAATGTCTTTGTTTTTTTATAGTCTTCGAATATAAGACTCTACTCTAAGACTCTAATTCTGATATCTAGATGTTGCTTGCGTTCCAGTCAAACCCTAGTATTTGCTACTTTTTATTTCACAAATTCATGAAGTCTGAAATTGCGAGATAAGTCGCGAGTTTATATCTAGCAATTCTGATTCTTTTTTGCAGTTTTAAATATATATCTTGCAATTAAAAAAATTTCTTACCATTGTTTGTAACTTAAATATAAATTTATGAAGTCAGAATTAACAGATACATTTGCAAATATATGACAAATTAATTTAAAAAAAAACATCGTGAGCTTGCAATTCTGACTTTAAAAATCGTAACTGCAAGTTTATAATATACTGAGTATATGAAATTCTGAGAAAAAGTTGTGATTCTCACAATCATGAATTCTCATGTTCTCACTTCTTTTTTCTTTTTTAAGCAATTGTTAGTTTATATCTCACACTTCTAGAACTTTACTCACAAATATATAATATAAACTTGCAATTCTGACCAAAAAAACCCTCAAAATTGTGAATTCCAATTGCTAACTTCATATAAATTCTAATGCTGTCAAACGATTAATCGCAATTAATTGCATCCAAAATAACGATAAAGTAATTTAGTTGTGAAATTAAATTAAATAGATTTTTGGATTCATTTTAACATTCAACAGTCAAAAAAACAAAAGCATTTAAGATACCATTCAAGCCCACGAAACAAATGTGGCACAGTCTGGGCCTAGCCCCAGGACACAAACTGAGCAATTCTTTTGATTACGAATCAGAAAACAACAATTATTCAGGCCCACTCACCAGGTTAGAGGCCCCTCGCACGGTCTCTGGATTGAGCATGACTATCTCAGTGGTCACATGACCCTCCACAGCTTCTGTCATCTGCTCCACAGTGCAGTTGATGGATGGGTCTTTGATCTTGAACCAGTTGTCGGCATACCAGCCAATCAAAAACCACACATACTTTTTCCCATACAGCTTCTCCTTATAGACCTGAAGTTGGGTTGTGTGAAACAGGTCAGGTTAGAGAACGACTTGAGCCAAGAATTAAAAATGAACAGAAGCCCCAGTGACATTGACAAAGATTAATAATGCTCAGACCGGAACGGCTGATTACCAACCTCACAAAACACTTTCCTGGCTTCAGTTTCGTAAAACAGGCCCACGATGATGCGAGCATCTTGCCGCTATGGGAGCAGAGCGAGAATTGAGGATTAGAACAAAGCAATGAATGCAACAATTTGCAAAAGCATCAGGGGGAGGTTTGAGAGTGCTACTATGCATAACATTGCAGTAATTTTAGTTTGGACAAGAATTACAATCAGTGCTACTTTCCCCTCTCAGCCCTGTGCTATATTGCAGGTTACCATGGTTCCTCTGGTGGTACTCCATTAATCTTGTGCACCAAAACTAGGGCGGCACACATGGCAGGCCTTTGCTTAACAGGCAGCCAGGGGCCCAGCCATCACTAGAGAGAGCAGGATGGGAGAGGCAAGAGGACTGGGGGGAACAGCTCATCTGACCCGTGTTCCAATTAAAATGATTCTCCGCAAGAATGAGATCAGATCCACACACTGATGTATTTTACCCCCGGACTCCAATGATGTCCTTTAGCGTGACAGACCCACAGATAAAGGTGTTTGTGTCTATTTTTGGGTGAATCTTCAAGGCACAAATATAAATAAACTAATATATTTTGTTTAAAGAAAATACACTTTTGAACTGTATACATTATATTGGCGACAGCTGCGATTTATGACTATGACTTTGCCTCAATAAACATCTAATTTGATTCTTATGAATACTTAGTAAGGTAGTTGTTAAGTTTAGGTATTAGGTATAGTTAGAGATGTAGAATATGGTCATGCAGAATATGTGCTTTATTAATACTAATAAACAAACAATATTTTTATAATATGCATGATAATAAGTAATAAGTAATTAATAGTGAGAACTGGCTCCTAAACTAAAGTGTTACCCAAATTGTTAAATAAATAATGATAATGACATATTATGTATTAAGTTTTTTGTTTATTTATTTATCAAAAATGTATTTAAAAACTTAAGGTTAGGGTTAGGGTTAAAAAAATATTTTTGAAGAAGTAAATTATACATTTATCTGTGATAATATTAATTGGGAAATCTATGTTATCTTATAAATTAAAAAAAACATACATTGTATTATCAATACTATAATTTTTCAGCTTAATTCAGTTCAAGTTTTGTTCTCATCCACCAGTCCAAGTAACCTCAAACTGATGATATTTCTGAATATTATGTGTCGTTCAGACACACGTTTTGTATTTTGCATCTGTCTGAGAATCGTGAGTTGTTGTTGACAACAGTTCTGATCTGATTTCTCTAACATGGCACTGACAGCAGCACCTGTACATCACCATGGCAGCGAGGTCATTAATGAAATGAGTGAAAGTGAAAGCACCTTGAGATTCTTGACGGCAACAGCAGGGTCCGTGAGAAAACTTTGCCTCACGCTGATCTCAATGCCTGCCTCCTTCACCCTCTGCTCTAGATCATCCAGAGTCTGAGCGAAAGAGAGCGAGAGAGAGAGAGAGAGAACGAGATTAAAGGAGAACAGAGAAAGAGAGGGAGGGAAAGTGAAGAGCACGGAGACATCTGCAGATAGACGGGAGGTGATGCCGGGTAGAAAAAGAATATTATTGCGGTAGAAAGGCAGAGATAAGACATGCATGGAGAACCAAATTGAGGGAAGAAAGAAAATTAGAAAAAGACTGGCAGATTTAATTTCTTTTATTGGGACTTGTTTACTGTTTACCATCCTGCATGTACCAATAAAACAAGCGTGTAAATTTTAATACACTTTGTATAACCTCAGGCTGCAGAGAGCAGGAGGAAACAAAGGAACAGAGCCAAGCTTACATCAGCTACAGCCCACATCCCACATCCCAGATGTTGTCTTCTACGGCACACAGATACATTTCACCTACAAAGCCCACAAAACAACATGCGGTACCCTGAAGTAAAGCATGTGCTTCTCAAACCCTCAGTTACGTAAAACGCAGCCTGTCTGAGTTGCACGACTCAGATATCTGGCACTGGGCTCTCACTGCATAGTGTTTAAGAACTGTATTTGTCCACAGTCGAAAAAAATGTTGTGTTTAATGCAATACAATCGAGCCGGGATGTTAACCTAAATCAAAATAGATCCTTTCTTTAAAAGATCACATTATCTAAAAGTAGGGTGGTTTCGATTTGTGTTGGGTTTTACATGTAATTTGATTCAAAATGAGCAACAACATTCAATTCAGTATTTCTTTATCTGCATGTATGCACGATTCTTTAAAAATGCTCTGATTCAAACTGTGTAGCAGGGCCAAGCTGATGTGACTAAATGGAGGCAGGGGTTAATTTGCATACTCATGTTTATTCGCCAGTACTAAATGAGGAAGGCATGCAGTTTCATTCAAGCTATTTGAAGGCATGAATAAACTATTTTAACTAAAACGTTTATATACAGGTATGTTATTTATGTTAAAACATATCGTTTTGATTGTCAAAGATGAGATTTAAGGGGTACCATTTGTAAGCCATTACATCATTACCTCATCTGTAAGTCACTTGAAGTAAATAATAATAAAGGATAAAAGCAAGTATATTACTAAAATATATTTTTAAATAAAAAATATATTACAAAATATATTTACTAAAAATATATATTTACATATTTATGTATTTAATAAAAATTCTCTGCAGCTGAACTTTGTGCATACTAAACTGTATATTAAAGTACATTTAATGCACTTTAATTGTGGGGAAGTAGTTCTTAAGTCCAACTAATGATATACTGAAGTAAATTTTAAAGTGCTAAAGTGGAGTTATTGCAAGTAAATATAATACCTTGCATTTACGTATGACCTGAAATACGATCAGAAGTCTTGAAAATCTTGTTCGGAAAAACTTTCAGGGAGTTACGGGTGAAATAGAGTACTCTTTTTTTACATTACAATTCATAAAACTGTTTTACCATTTTAAATTTATTACTAGTCAACTTAAACAAATTATGATTTACAAATCATATTTTAGGTCAAGGTCGATGCAAATGGATTTTTCAATAAGCAGGGTGAATCGTTACCAAAGAAGAAAATGTTTCATAATAATACATCCAACTGTAATAATCCAGCTCTGAAACGATTTTCTTTTTTGCTGACATCATAAAGGCTGCTTATTTTTTCAACCACACTCTTAAGTGCAAACTCTGGTATGAAATGCCTGACATTATCTGGTGAATTTGTATTGTCTTTATTGTAAATTTTTGTCTTCACTGGATACACCGGGTCTCTTGGAAATACACTAACTTTTTGAATGTCATTTCATGCTTTAATAACACTTTGGACTACCCGATCTCATAAAAATATGTACACTGTTTTTACGTGCCTTACTACACGTTTTGCCGCAGTTTCAAAGAGAATTGTCCACTGAGTGGCACTAAAACACAAGTTTATACATGAAACCTGGCACATTTTTATTAAGTTGATATAGGTACATATTGCAGCGTTTTAGAATTCAAATATCCGAGGACTGTCGCTAAAAAGTAATGCTCTATCATGTTGGAAATATGCCCTACACCAAACAAACCTACTGTCTATGAAAACCCATGGATATGTAGCTGGATATGTGTGGTGCTAACATTAAAAGGCATCAGTTTTCAAATATCCCAGTATATTAATATCGTTTTTAAGTCATAACATGATATTCTTCAAGTAATTGTGCAAAAATTATGCTTTATTAATCGAACCTTTTTAATGAAAAAGCTTACTGCCTTTACTGCCTCTAGTGTTCATTAATTTGGAAACTGGCATTTCAGAGTGAGTGGGGCTACTCAAGACGATGGACAATAAGACTGTGACCAACAGAAGGTTCAAAATATAATAAAACTCTACTGGCTGTGCAAAAGCCCACAAGCTTTTCATTGCATGATTACTGCTTATAAAACATCTGTACATGTGGATATCTAACTCACAGAGGTGAAGACTTCGGTGGTCTGCTGGATGGTGGCGATTTTGGTCCACTTCCACTTCTGGAAGAGTTGTACACGGGTGGGGTTGTGCAATGTGGCTGAGGGATGCGTGCGGAAGAAGGTGGGGAAACGCTGACGGTTGGAGAGTGCTGGTGAACTGGATCCGTAAGACAACTGCAAGTCAATATCAGCAGCCATAAAAAACGAGCAAAAGAAATACATTCATACATCTCAACTGTACAGAAACTGATACCTGGGGTGGCAAAATTAAAAACAAGCTAGTGAAGAAAAACATGCGATAATATCATCCACAGGAAAGCCAAGGACCCAAGGGGCTAAATTATCTCCTGCTGGGTTGATCACAGTTCACTCGGAACAGCTTTATTTAACACTGCAGAATGTAGTGTGTGAGACAAGCGTGCAAAGCTGTGATAAAAAGTTAAAATCTGAAAAATAGAGGTTTAAATTTCAACATTTTCTGTTCTGTGTTAATCAGGCACTTAAATCAGATGACAGCAGAAGGTTTTTAAGCTATTTTGCCAATAACTCAATGTCATTCCCAGACGTGGTGAGATGTGATTGAGTGACAGGTCTGCTGAGGGGGTGGAAAAAGGGAGGGTTTCAAGGCCAGTGGGGGGGGTTATATAGGTCAAAACTCATATGTGATGAGAAAAAGCTCTCAACAGATATAAAAATAGAGCAGAGCATGAAAAATAAAGAGACTGATTTTCAAAAAAAAGAAGAAGAAGAAGTAAGATGAGGCAGTGGGAGTGCACTTCAAAGATGGGCCAAAAACGAAATAAAATTACATAAATATCTGATCCAAAATGTCTGGAAGCCATTTCACTGATTTCGGGTATTTGAACGAAGTGCTGCATGTTCTGAAATGGGAATGCATTTGGGTAGCTCATCTTTACTGTGGTATAACGATTTCAATGATGAGACCTGTTGAAGAGTTTGGTTTGGGAAAACCAAATGCCTGTGATTATATCTATGTTCACCCCCTTTAATGTTTTTCCCCCTTAAATCTTTACCTAGTAAAAAAAAAAGAACATAAATTAAAATACATTTACTTCATACTAAGTATTGTTCAAAACTTTATTTGGAATACTACTGGAGCATAAAGCACATATCTTAGTATTATGCCTAAAATGTGTTTTAATGTCACTACTCGTGAAGATCTGTGAATAATATAGGCCTTTAAATGCAATATATTTCATTATAGTATACTTGCACTATTTGCACATTAGCACAATTAAATATAGTTCAGTATATCTTTAGCTGGACTTAAGCACTTCCTCCTCCCAGCTAAAGTGCATTAAGTACAAAATTAGTTGTTCCAATTTAGCAGACATTAAGTATATCTGCTTAGTATAAAAAAAGTACAATGCAAGGTCTTAAGTACATACTGTAAATATGTGGGTAGTTGACAAATACAAATTAGACTGTGTCCTATGGTGTGACTTGGCAAAAATTACCACAAATAACCTGAAAAAATGTATCTTCATTCAGTACGTTTTTTATTTATTTTTACATTTTTGATACATTGATACGTCAACTATCCATGTAAATACATCTGTAGTATTCTAAACATTAAGTTAACATATTTCATATGCGTTTTAGTGTATTTATTTGCATTAGAGGTGTATATTTGTCATGCTAATTTAATGTGATTAACTATGAACATCTAATTAATTTTTTTAAGAAATGTAATTAATCCTGCCCTCTGACGAGTATATGCAATTCATTCACATCCTGTCTGATTATCCTCTTTAACACAGACAGACCGACAAACTCAATTTAATGAATCACTATGAACCTTAAGTAAGTGATTGGCTTAGATTCAATAATATGAAATAAATAAAAATAAAAAAAGTTTTTCTCTAGCATAATGTATTTTTTCAAGACCAAAAAATGTATATCTTACTGACCACAAACTTATGAACAGTAGGCCTAGTGTATGTTAAGTATGTTAAGCATATTTTTATACATTTATGCATGCATTCACATAATCTCTAACAGTTCAAATGATGAAGAAACACATATTCTAAATAAAAAGAAACAATCAGAAGTGAGACATTATATAATTTTCTCAACTTTCTGGATGCAAAATGAGGTGTTAATTTCATAACTCTTGTGTATTTTCTCCAAGTCCGTACAGCAAACTATTCCTTTAGAAATCCGTGCATTCACATCCTGAATAACCTCATTTCTACAGCAACTACAGTACATGCATTGTAACAACGTCAAGTAAAATTGCTTTCACTCCAGATGCTATTTTGTCATCTCGTTGAGTTTTCCCTCAACATCCATGCATTGACATCTCATCTGTACACATTCAAAGCGAATGAGAGCTGATGAAAAGCAGAACCCACCACTATGAGGTTCCACATGCGTGCCGCTTCGGCCACCAGCGTGGACACAGAGCTGCAACCTGGCATCAGGACGATCTTTATGGGCTCCGTGTACAGCAAGTCATACAGTAGCTTCGTGGCCTCACCGGGATCACACTGAGAGCAAAGAGAAAAACACTATTAAATGTATAATCTATATTCAGATTTGAAGCACAGCTGTCACTATTTATGAGGCATCCTGTCACTCCATGCTCAAAACTGCATACCTCGACAAAAAAGCACACATTTCACACTGTATATACATTTGCTGCTTCACTATAAGTTCCCCCATAGGGAGAGAGACTTCATTTCATACTGAATCACAAATGTAAATATGCATGGGAAAGCAGAATGAAAAGAAGCAGAGGCAGAAAAAGCAATAAATACATACAGAGGACAGCTGGAGTCCTCCAAGGACACATGCATTTACTCATATATACACCAAAAAACAATGTTTGTTTGCTAGACATGTACTCTCATCAGTCTTTAACCCAATGTTGACAATCAGCATTTTTTTTTCTCCAGCTGTCTTAAAATTACTGTCAATGAGAAATCAATATCTCATTTAAATGATAATAGTAGGGTAAAGCCACAATTGATCATGTGTTGAGCGCAAACCGAGTTGCAGCCAGTGGCCTTGAGCCCAGCCAGCATTTCTAAAGCTGGGCTTTTGTTGTGTTTCTGTTGTTTTGGGAACAAAGAAAAGCTTACACAGGGGCAAAACCTAAAAAGAATAAAAACAAACATGAGATTAAAATGATTCAATACTTGATTGGTGCAATCACGTAAATTCAATTGGCAGAACCCTTTGGAGGCTGACTTCTCTCTAAGTATTGGCATCTAATCTTGCTTCCTTATCCCTTATTTCTATTTATGTCTCTCCCAATGCTTTTTATTTCTTCTAAATATCCTGCTAAATTACTCCAATTACTTCAATCGCAACAAAAGAAGCATTTTAGAGAGAAACGGCTTTTCTTTTCAGAATTACAATGACAATGAAATTAATGTGACACTCCACACAGCTATGCGAGAGAGTTTCTCCAGCTGTCTCTATTGTGCACACATGCCTACACATTCTTTTTAATAAAGTAAATAAAATGAGCATGATTACACATAATGTGTTCAAGCACATGGTATGTCCTCCTGAGTCTTGAGCAGACTCTCTCCAGACTCCCTGGGGATCGTCAGCAGAATCATATCCCCAGAACTGAGACTTTGATTGGGCTCTAAATCTCCTCCCTGTCCTGACTTTCCAACCCTGAGGGAAGCCATGCGTGAGCCTCACTCTTTAAAAGCACCTGGGTCAAAAATTGAATTCCAATTCTAAAACAGAATGCAGATTGTCCTGAAGATATGAGGGACATTTCCTTATTTGATGACTGATTTGACTGTTCATGTAAAGCTCTAACTACACAGATTAGTTTTTTTTTTTTAATTATTTGTTATCAGACAACTATTTTGATCTTTAAATTATACTACTTATAATTTATCAACCATTGGCATTGATATGCATTAAAATAATCAATAATACAAAAGATTTCTATTTCAAATTAATGTTGTTTTTTAAACTGTATATTCATTGAAGAATAGTGAAAAATGCAAAAACTTTAAGCAGCACAAAAGTTTTCAATATTGATAAGAAATGTTTCTTGGGCAGCAAATCAACATATTAGAATGATTTCTGAAGGATCATGTGACACTGAAGACTAGGTTAAAGATGCTTAAAATTCAGTTTTGCATTACAGAAATAAATTTGATTTTACAATATAATCAAATAGAAAACAGGCATTTTAAATTGTAATAATATTTAACAATATTACTGTTTTCTAATCAAATAAATGCATTTTGTCTTAATGTCTTATGTCTTAGAAAGCATAAGAGACTTCAAACACTACAGAATATCCTACAAAACTGATGCTATTAAAAAATAGTGTGTAATTATTAACATTATACAAACATTCAAAAATGTGAGAGTGAGTCAAATGTTGACTGCATAAATGGATTCAGCAGATTCAGTTCATTAGATTGATGAAAACGTGTATCTGATTTAATTTTGATTTTAACTGGTTGATTAAAAGAAGTGAAAGAAGTCATTTGAAGATATGTATCATGAAAAGCGCTATACAAAATTTGAATTTGTTATTTAAATCATACTATGCACGCTGGTTTGCAGGGTTTTACTTACAATCTGGCAACCATACGGATGCTTTTTCTCTCTCTCTCTCTTTCTTGCAATACTTTGTAAAAGCACTGATGAGCGGAAACCTCAACAAAAAGTATAGCAATCTTCATTTAAATATACAGTATATTGCTCATATTAAAGTACAGCCAGTCTGTGTTCCTTCACATGGTAGTTTGCACTGTGAGCTGCGGAAATCGGCTGCTAAACTTCTCAGTGTCAAAATGTAATGAATCCAACCATGGATCTTGACTATATTGTGTTTATGCAACCCCTGTGCCACGATACGATGTCTTTTGTTGTTGTTTTATTAGGATAAACTAGAATATAACTAGAATTTTCAGTTTTAACTTTTATGAAAAGTATTTGATTTTTACCCGTTTTCATTATGTTGAAATTGTGTTCATTTATATGATAATTTAATAAATCAGGAAACAAGGTCAAATAAAGGTTATAGTCCTTAGTAATAATTATAATTGTGAGCAAAAGAATTGTGATTATATGTTTAACCATTATGCAGCATGATTAAAAAATTGTTTTCATTGACTAAAACTAGACTAAAATTCACAGACTTTTAGTCAACTAAAACAAAAACAAGTTTAACATATTTAATACAATAATAAACTTTTTTCTTATTTCTTTCTTTTCAAGAGAATGGGAATGCAAAAATTATATTTGTTTTTAAATGTGTTGTAGATTCTGTTCACTATTCTACAAATTAACCCAACTATGATGACACCCACTTCTAAAATGAGTAAACTGTCCGCTTTTAAATACTGACACTACATCTCTGAAAACACCTAGAGCAAGGGATTTCAGAGTCTCTTCCATCATTCAAATCAGTGGACGAACAAACCCCAAAAACACATTAACAACCCCACGGTGCAAGTGTTAAGGCCAAGTGGTCTTACACTGGGGCTCTGGGGAAATCAGGCACAGGTCCAGTCCATACTAATAAGCCTGGCCCCCTCGTACCATATCCGTCGCCCTGTGGAGAGTGCCGTCCTCTGCTCCAAACAGAACCGCGCTGGGTGCAAGTTTAATGAGACTGTTCTTTCCGTGGCTCAGGAGGGAACATTTGGGTCTGAATACCTAAAACCCAACTCAGATGAAATGCTCCTGCTCGCTTTATACCTCCTGATGACACAGCGCTTTCCTGCTCTCTAAATGTAGCTGTCCGTGGTGCTGAATCCTAATCAGACACAGCTCTCTGCATGAGCGTGTTTTTGTGTGCATGCATTCATTTGGATCCGCAGGGGTCCCGAGTACATTCACCTACCGCTGGGGATCAGAAACGATGCTCTCAATATGTCCGAGTGCAGACGGAAGAATGGCATTTCAATACGTCTATAGCCTCACACCAGCCGGCTAATTTTTGCCATTTATCCATCTGTCTCTGTTTATGCAATAATCATAAAGGGCCGTGCTTTTTTCTCCCTTTTGTCAGTGCAATCTGTGGCCTTATGTGTTTGTTTGAACAGCAGTGGTCTTGGTAACTGTTGTCATGCCAACCTCCACCCCCAGGCTTTCCTCCTTCTCCTGTATCTTTGAAGCGGGGTTCCAATGCAGACCCGTTCCGACCAATCACGGCAAAGCTCTTAGCAACACCGAACAGTCACAGGGAATTAACTGTTTGTGCTCTGCATGTATCTGTATGTCTTTTCTGTCTAAAAATCTATCTTGCACTCTGCATATGTGTATGTATGTGTGAGAGAGAGGGAGGCAGTATGCACTGGCATCACTTGTGCGGGGGAGGAGGGACGCAGGTGGGAAAGATGGAGAGAAGTAGAGAGAGAGTGAAGCAAATGGAAAGATACGAACAGGGAAAGCGGACGGTATATTGAGCTGCTAAGAATAGATTTTTGCCAGAAAACCTCAGGTGACAGCCTAACCGATGAATAATAGGATGCTGTCAAAACATTCCTCTGTGCAACTTTAATGAAGTCATGCTGAATCAAGTACAACTTCCCATTTAAAGAACATTATGTTCATTAGCGTCCACCAAACCTCTATTAGCATACTACAGCTGACCTAATATGCTGTAGTAAAATGTAAATTTGCTCAGAAATCTCCTGTGAACACAAATCTTCAGCTTGCCACTGATAATGACACTCCACACTGTTTGAATAAATAACATCAACAGCAAGCAAACACTCTTATGGAATGACTAGTTCGGTGTACACTCAATTGCATGCTATCAAACAGTTCACTTAATGGAAAGTAATTAAAGAGGCTCACATGCAGTGCTCACTTACCATACTGTCATAGTAGATTAATTCAAGCTCATAATCTGGAAGAATATCCGTTCTCTTGTTCACCAGATCCAGGGCCATTTGGGCAGAAGGAAGACAAGCCTGACCACCTGGCCATCCACCGCTCATCGGGAACAGGGCTCCGATGTAGAGCTTCTTCTTGCCTAGAACCGGGCAGGACCAGGAGAACAGTAAAGTAAGGGTGGCCAAAATAAAGTAGGAAGTTGATATCAAGTGCCGTCCTCTGCTGTGATGCTGCCAGGATAGTTTGGCCATGGTGGGCATGAGTGTGTGCCAACACAGTTTAAGTTCTTGATGTTATTTTACATGAAAGGCAAGGCTGTAGGTTTTTGCCAAAAATTTTACGGTCATAAAAATATTTTTAACGGTATAAATTTCAGTCTCCTTCAATGCTGAAATGATTCATACAAAATATCACGTGAATTCTGCAATGTCAATTAACCTGAACTACTATAGATATTTAATATACTGTAAGACGCACTAAAATACACCTTTACATTTTTTATTTGGATGCGTTTACGACAATTACATCGATGGCGATTCAAAGGCATGTGGTTTTGCTTCCTAGTAAAGGTAATAAATGTGCAGAGAGGAAACTGTAACTGCTAGAATCGCTTATTGAACTAGCCAGTGTTTACATGCACGGTTATAAAACGTACTTCAAAGGTTCACCGAAGTTTTAAACATCCGAAAACAAGTCAACTGACGTTAAAATTAACGAGACGTTACAAACCCTCTAAAGTCGCGGATAAAAATTCACCAATAGCATACATTCACGCGAAATAACCTTAACAAGCGCGAGCGCTACAAACAATAACAGTGTGTCTTTGTCTCAAGACTTTTTCGTGCTGTAGTCTTATACTCACGCTTCTCCTGAACGCGAAACGAGTTAAGCGCAGAAATGAACGTTACATGTTTGTTTATAGTGAGCGCAGTGTTACAGAGATCCGCTGGAATCCTCTGTGCGCGTCTTTAGACGAAACGAGACGGTGAATTCGGAGTGAAAACCTATTAGCGCTAAAAAACGGAAGATGTCTTTGTGGCTGATTGGTATAAAATCCACTACGGAAACAAAAGAAGCGATAAACGAAGTAACAGCAGTGAGTGAGTGTGTTGTGTTCGTTGGATGCAGCAGGAGACTGAGAGAGTGAGAGAGAGAGAGAGAATGTGCTCGTTTATAGAGAGAGACGGAGAGGGAGAGAGAGACTGTGGATGTATGTGCCTGTGAGAGAGAAACTGTGAGAGAAAGAGTGTGTGTGTGAGTCGTAGATGTGTGGGGCTCATTTTCCTTCTCCGTTTCACAGAGCACTTTGAATTTGCAATCCCTTAACACAACCACTCTGGTTTATTACCCACCCGTCTCCCCACCTCTTTTTCTACCAACTACACCCAAGCCATCCGCCTCGGATCCACATTTGTCTTTCTCTCACTGTCTGTTCCTCAGAACTTAATTATAGCACACAGTAACATCTTGCCTCTCGCGCAATTGCATCCTTACATTTTCAGTCACAGTTTCATATCACTCACTTTTTGTTTTTGTTTTCCAATCAATATAAGGATTGAATGTATCCTGAACCATTTTAGACAGAACCTACTATCCACTACATTATGAATCACATGCTTCGTTCCTCTCTCCCACACACCTCCATCTCCACTGCACCATCTATTTCCAAACTCCCAGCCACCGCTCACACTAATCCTGCACCTTACAGCAGATACATCCTGGTAAACAGGATCCATAGAGGTCTGACTATGTGTGCCTGACTGTAGTCTTCAATAATGTATCACCAAACTGATGGGCTGACACTGATCCGTCGCTTCCTCTAACTCTCTTCCTCACCTTCCCCCGAACCCAATGTTTTTCGTCCAAGCCGAATGCCATTTTTCTACACATTCAGTGGCTTCGGTAACACATTCGCCCTCTCACTGATCCTGAGAGTTGATGAGAATCGCCGCAGTGATCTATCGGTTTTCTCCTGCTCCGTTTATTCCCATCTCACTCTTTCTGAAAAAACACAGCGAAAGTCTGGTTACATCACATCAATAGTCAAAGTTAGGGGTGACATGGGCCGTGATCAAGCAGACTTCGAAATGAATAATGAAACTCCAGCCAGAAACACGAGATATCGCTTTCGGTAGATGCCTTGGGAAATTCAGATTGTTGCGGCGATATATTTTCACTGACGTTCTGGCTCAAAGCTGATTAGGGATTCTGGAATATCTACATGTTTTAAAACAACAAGATTCTATTTTTTTCTAAGTGAAGCACTTCAGGCTCAACCAAGCTTTAGAGCTTTCAGGCCACCTTTTTGTTTCTCTCTCTCACAAACCGTTTCGATTTTCACATTCTCTCCAACATTAAAACCCAGAGGCGCTGTTTATATCAGAGAACTGGTATTAGCTTAGCAGCTGCTGCAAGTGCCCTGGGGTTGTGCCACAGATGAAATACACCCCTGTATGTGCGACACATGCAGAGTGGCGCTAGCCTTCAGGGTGGTGTTAGCACTCAATAGCCTTAGTACTAGACCAGTTTACCCAAAAGCATATTACTTGTAAGAGAAACCTCAAAACTTCACAAAATTATGTATGCAAATTCAACTCATGATTCTAAACAAGCACACCAATTTTTATGTAGATTGGCTTATTGGTGGTGCTATAAGAGTTAAAATTGTATTTTTAATCTCTGAAACCTGATAGACTTTTAATATTTTGGGTGAGATCTAAGGCAAAAGGACTCAAATTGAAAGGTCAATTGTGGCAGTGATCAATTAAAAAATATATATAAAAGTAGAGATATGCGATAATGACAATTAGACAATTTTGCTAAACATTTTATGGCATTTTATTCAATTGTGATATTTGAAATGTTATTGAGAAAAAAGGGAAAATATATTGAAAATATAAACCTAAAATCAGCAAGAAATGGCAGGAAATCCCTGCTTCAGTGAGTCATTGAGTCATTCATTCAACGAATTCGTTCAAACAGCTGATTGAATGATGATTCAGATTAAACACTGTTGTGTTTGTCAGAGGCGCAAAACAGCTCTACTCTAGCTTTGTTTGCTTCCGTCATTAGCAAAAACTACTTTTGTGAAAAAGTCCTACAGTAGGTTTCCCGCTCCATCTGAAACAAATCAGTGCTCCAGAGTTCATTACATATAAATAATCAAAAAACGTTTGATTCATCGCCACAGTAGTACAACAAAACATTTGAAGTTCACTTAATACTATAGAGTCGATGAGTTAGTGATGGTCTGGAAACACAGTCTATAGGTTATTAACTCGCCTATTTTTTAGCCAATGAACATGTCAGTGAATCATTTATTATTTAAATTATTCACACTTGTTCTTATGAAAAAGATTCTGATCTAATTGGTATGCTAATATTGATGCTGCTGCCTCTGGCTGAGCTTCAGTTGCCAACCATCCAGGCAGGCCAGTGATATTATCTGAAAAAAAAAAAAATCTCTTAGCTAGAGAAGCTAAATACATAAATATGCCAAGAACAATTTTGGGTTATTTTCCATTGATTTCCTCTTTGATGTATGTCAGAGGTGTCCCAATATTTCTGGAGGGCCACCTTCCCCTGGAGACCCTGGAAGTCTGTAGCAATCCTGAAGACCATGATAAGCTGATCGGGAAGGAGATGGCATCCTCATAACCCAGGCTTTTCTTACTTGTACCAGCATGTCTAAAGGCCACTTTTGCTGCTTCACAATATTATTTATATACAGTATACAGAATATATAGTGCTGCCACACAATGGCACAACTAGAGTAAGAAAAATATATTTTTAAAGTCCTTTCAATGTTTTAAGAGCCATCCAAAACTGAACCCGAAACTGGTAAAATATCTTTTATACCACAATTGGTTGCAAAACTTTGTCAGATTACACAGGTAATAACCAGCAAAATTGACTTTTTGTTTTCTAATACTGTAAGATAAAATGTTTTTGATTGTGATTTCTGTCATAATCGTGCAGCTCTAGTGGTCAGTATACAGTACTGTACTGTGCAGTAGCACCATACAGTACAGATATTCCATCTCTGTCAAAATCGGAAAGATAAATATTCCCTTTTACTGTCCTTCTGTTGCTGTGTCTGTCTGTGCATTTGCATTAAGAGGCCTGAGTAGCATGTCCCGGGCTGCTCGGAGTAGGATCACGACACAGCAGACTGGATGTCACCAGAATTAGTATGGATATCCGCACATGCTTTTTGAGAAGAATGTCAAGGTTGAAGGCGACTGGGGGAATATGACGGCAAAACTGCCTCTCGAGAGAAATCTCTCCACTGTCATGCATAGCCCCGCAAAGCTGCAGCACGTGGAGGTCAACAGCTCTACCCCACACTCCCTCTGCATACACAAAGAGCTGGCAGCAGGCTGCTGACGTCCCTGTGGGCCACCTTTCACTGTGTCTGCCAGTAATTCAGACACCTGATGCACTCCATTGCTGCCTTAATGGGACCAATTAAATCACTCTCTTCAGATCTGAAGGCACGGATCATTTTAAGATACAGACATATCCACACTCTCTACTGGTTGGTGGGGAGTCAAATGGGACTGATGCTGAGATAACTGCGCAATTCAACATCTAATTCGAGTTTAAATGGACCTGCAGCCAGATCTCCTGTGTTTGATGGGCTCACACTCACAGTTGAAGGAATGATCTAAATCTCTGTCATTGTGTTCCTGTTCTCTGAACCTTAAAAGAGCAGATGGGAATTGTAATGAATGAAATGTTTCTGGTTACGCTTCTGAATGGTTCCATTAATGATGTGTTTAATACTTTTAGTATGCAGGAAAAGTGACGTTCAATTTCCAAATGATGCCAAATTTGAACCAGTACTTACAAAGGTTTTTAATGTCTTTTTAATTGCTTTTCTTGTTAAAGGTTAAGAATAAATGCAACCCAATATCTGTTTACTATATGTTTAACAACTATATTAAACAAAATATGTGGTAATATTTGTAAAATATACTGACACAGTATTTTCTGAGTTTCACATTACCATTTTTGATGTGAAGCTGTGTTTGATTCGGTAGACAGAACTAACTTATTTAAGGATTCAAACAACACTGGTTGTGTTTTAGGTGTTAGATTTGCTACAAAGAATCGGCTCATAACAGCCAATCAGAAGTCTGGCAACACTGGTTGAGTTGTATGTTTTAGATTCTATAAAATATCCAACTTTTAATATTCATTAGTTCAGGAGCCATTGGTTTGAGACTGTTTGTGCAGTTTGGCTTTGATTCACCAAAAAGAACTGACTTATAAGAGTTATTTGTTCAGGAATCAGACTACACAGATTGTGCAGCATGTATTTGATTAATAACTGGCTCATAAGAGTCATTTGTGCAAGAATTGGACTACACTTGTTTACACTGCGCCTAAACGTTTTTTTATTGACTTACAAGAATTTACTAAATTGGACAATTACACCACACCAGACTGATTCAATAACAAACTGGACTACACTGATTGTGTTGAGTATTTCGTTAGGGAATTAAACAAAACAGCTTGCACTGTATGTTTTTATAAATGGCTGATTAGAATCATCCCTTCATGAATTGGACTCAACATTGTTTTCCATGACTGTCCCGGTTGTACTGTATGCTTTTGAATCAGAAAAGAACCGGCTCGTTTGTTCATGAATCAAATTACACTGGCTTCTATGAGCCAACTCTTTTAAGAATTGGGCAACTCGGTTTGAGCAGTATGTTGTAAATTCATTAAAACAAAAAGAGCCATATTTTTGATCGTTGAATGGCACTGAATTTGCTGCGTGGTTTTGATTACAAATAACTAGCTTAACAAATAACAGACTACCCTAGTCATTTTATTAGTTCTCGATCCCCAACTCTGCTTAAAATCCACGAATGCAGTAACATCCACTTGTGCTCATTCCCAGTGCTGCAGTGAACCTGGCTTCTCTTACTAGGGAAATCTGACACCAGTCCTTAAGTGAAGGGCAGCAGCTCCACAGCCATTTAACTCGCATTACTAATTTGCCTGGAGCTTGAAAATACAACCTAGCCTTAATTACAGGATTGAGTTGCAGGGTCTTAATGGAAGAGCCTGGTTTGCATTTATGTGAAATTTCCAACTACGTTAGGGAATGTGCTCATTACGGGACAGAGCTGACAAAACTCACACAAATTCTAGAATACAACTGTACAAGATTGTTTATTATCTTTGTCTGCAAAACACCACAAAATCAACTGTCAGGGTACATTTGGTCATTAAATTGTGAAGAAATGTCAGAATGTGCCACAAGGTCCTGGTTCGGAAGCAGATAAATGAGCTGTGCTGCAACCCACCATCAAGACACATCTTGTCAAAGAAAATGACACCCCATCGACATCATATGAGAGACTATCATTTTACGAAGAAAGACATCCTCTGCAATTACAATTGATTCTTTGACCTCCACAGACAAGCGGATATAAGCAAAGTGACAGGTGGTTCTTGGCTAATGATCATGGTTTTCGCAAGTCACCGTGCCATGCCATGGCTGCAAGGTCACAGCGGGACACTGTGATTGGCTGTTCTGGTTGCCAGGTCACAGCTGGGCAACTTGATTGGTTCTCGAGGTTGCCAGGTCGCCAAACACACAAAGCCAGGCAGACAGTTGTAAGGCGCCACTGATATGCATCACATCCTCTGAAGCGCACAAAGGACGAAAAAAGGTGTCTGTTGTTATTTTTCACAAGGCATAATCCAATAACGCAATAGGTCGACTCAATATGCGGAGGGGAATCAAAACCAGGCACGCAAATAACGCTATTATTTGGAGTAAATAAATACCCAACCCCCTACAGACGGTCTGGGGTGCGATCTCAGCATCCACTCAGAGACTACCCTCTCATCCCCCAGTAATCCTTTCATTTGCCCGCCGTGGAGTGCGTTCTCCAAACAGATTTGTTAGATTTGACACCAAATTTCATTTACCGCTAAATGCCAGAGTTCAGAATTGCATCGAGGCCCGTTCCCCAGGCCTCCCAGAAGTAAATGAATCGGAGAATATTAGGAGACAGATCACTCAGCCGTCAAGATGACTGAGGAGCCAAGGCACAATCACGCTCTGCCACGACAGAGAAGTTTTAAACCGTGTCAGTTTCGGTTGCTTTAATAACAAAGCAACGGAAGAATCTATCCGTGCCGGGATTGCGGCACATTGAGCGAGCCGCATCCGCAGCTCCCGGCTGCTCTGCTGAATTGGAGTGTGAAATATGACCAGGCGCTGCTTAATAACACACCTGCTGTTTTGAACGTCTGTCCCTCTAAATCCTCCGCTAGCCCACTGATGGTTAACGCTCCTGGCTAAAAAGCTGCATGCTCTAAAGTGTGCGGTTCTTATAAATTACTGTTGAGCTCAGTCTGTTCGGCTCTTTCAAATGCATGCAGTCAAACTATCAGAGTGCAATTATGCAGCTCTATTATTTGTGTCGGAAACACGCTACATAGCGGACAGCAGGTAATGCCAATTTCCAACGACGTCTTTTAAGTCTTGCTGAGAAATATTCCAGCGCTCCATTGCTGTCAGCTGTCATGGTCATCGCTTTTGTTGCACTGAACACCGTGGTTGCAGTAAAGCTATTTTGCATTCTTTTTCTACACTCACTTTGTAATGAGAGGAATGACAATGCAACTACTTGACGTGCACACCCACTAGATTAAATGATGTGGTCTTCAGTAACTGCCAACTCCACCTGCTTTTTCTGGTTTTGGCTGCATGTACATGGCAAGGCCTAATACGTCTGTATACATTCACTTCTGACATTATTGGCTAACAGAAAATACCAAAAATTCATAAAACCCCACCAAACTGATTTATGCAGGCTATAATTTTAGTCTGCAATGCGCAGTTCAATGTGGTTTTGTCTTCAATAAGGAGACTCTGTCTGCATGTAAAGCTAGTAACAACATAAAAACCGACCGGAAGAAAGATAGCATAACATAACAATAGCAACAGCAACAGAAAATCTGAAACCCTGAAAATGAAGAAATTACCTCAATGAATTGAGCTAAGAAATAAAAGAAGAAAACTTTATTTATCAAATGCACAGACGGTCTCTGTAGTCGATAATCACTGGAAATCAGGTTTCCTCAACTAAGCAAGCCAGAGGCGTCAGCGTCAAGAAACCAAAACCCCATTCATGAGAGAATGGGGGGAAAAAAACCTTGGGAGAACCAGGCTAAGTTGGGTCCAATTCTCCACTAGCCGGACGCCCAGCACCTAATTTCCAGTTCAATTTTAAACACGTTGGATTGTATATAAGAAATTAATAAGAAATTTTGCCTTATTCTACATTCCTAAACCTACCCAACACTTAACCGTACTACTTACTTTACTAATTAGCAAATTATGAATTTATTAAGGGAAAAGTCGTAGTTAATAGTTAATAGTGTGTCCAATAAGTGTTACCATAAGAATAGGAAATATTTTTTTAAAGAAAATAACTAATTTAATAGCAAAGATTAATTAAATTGAATCAAATTTGACAGTAAAAACATTAATAATGTTACAAAAGATTTTTATTCCAAATAAATGTTTTTTTTATAGTAATCAAAGAATCAAAGAAGTTTTCAACACTGATAAAATAAGAAATACTTCTTAAACAGCAAATCAGTATTATTATGATTTCTGAAGGATCATGTGACACTGAAGACTGGAGTAATGATGCTGAAAATTCAGCTTTGCATCACAGGAATAAATTACATTTTTAAATATATTCAAATAGAAAACAGTTATTTTAACTTGTAATAATATTTCTGTTTTACTGTATTTTTATTCAAATAAATAAAGCTTTGGTGAACATAAAATACTTATCCAAAATTAAATACAACCAACCAACCCAAACTTTTAAATATATCAGATGAAGTGGCCCAATTAGTTGCCCAAAATTCTGATCTCACAAATGTTTTTTTTCATTGCTGCCATCTCCATCCCTCAAAAGTTTCCCCATCATTTATGCCTATACTTTCACACTACCTGACCCTTTATCTCCTCCTCCCATTTCTCATTTGGCCGGAGCAGTAGCGTTAATGTGATCCGCCATGCTTCAGTAAAACACACTCTAATCTCCCTGGCTCTATGGGTAGAGTTGGACCCTCTCTGCTATTCCTGGCTCCGCCATCCCTCATGTTTATGGTCCATCTCTTACAATGTGCTTTCCATTGGAGCACTCGTTTCATTGTTTGAGAACCCTTGTGTTTTTGCACCTTCGATGAATAGACAGAAAGGGAATAAGTGGGACTGATGCCGAGATATTTTCAGGGTCTCCAAAGGGAAAGCGAGAATCCAAAGGGAGGGAAGACATTGATAAACCATGTAACAAGTTAGATGTGATTGCATCAGCATCTTCTCCTCGCAAGCGATTGCGGTGGATGCGTGAAGTGGCTTATAATGAAAGTCCTCTCATTGGTTCTATTACACACATGCGGCGGGGATAATTGGGAAAGAAAATGCACATAAATGACAATTCACAAACCTGCTTACGCCACGTTTAATGCAATCTTGCTGCCGCGCAATCGGCATGGTACAACTTATTATTTTTTTAAATAGCCTTCAGGGGCAGAAAATACTTGTATTCAAATCAATGGTCACATTATTAAACGTACACAAGAGCTTGACAGGGTAATAGAGGAAGTGTGAGTGGGATACGTAGAGAAGGAAGGAGGAAGGAGGGGGGAGAGCCAGAGGCTGAGCTGGTCTGGAGGATTAGGATGCGATGTGGATCATTTCTCTCAAACGCTGTCCACAGGTGAGCCACTTAACTTAGGCGTTGTCGATGATCAGATGGATGATCAACGGAGAAATTACAGCTTCAACACACCACTTTCAGGCCACTGCTGCCTTTCCAACATGCAATCCTGGCTCATCCCTGTTTGACATGTGCTGGTGAGTGGATCTGATTTCAGGATTTCTGAGCTACGCTTAACCCTGGGTATTTTTAGACCTCAGGTTAGGCCACTTTTAACCCTGGCTTAGCCAGCAATTCACACTAATTGGTGCATGTATTGCTTTGAACCTAGGGTACAGCATGAAACAGCACTGCTAGAATCTTACTGTAGGGTTGTTTAGTGACAAACCATTGAGTGTGTTTAAATTCACAGTGAATAGCACTGAAAATGTTATCTAAGGATTTAACAGGGATTAAGACAGGGCTATTATATAAAGTGGGGTCGTACGAGACAACTCAAAGTGGAAAATGCTTCTATTCTGCCTTTTTTCACTATAAATTCAGCATAACAAATTGAGAAAAAAGTTATTGTTAAAAAATGTTGGAAAAAAAAATTTCTTGACTGTTATTTTTTTCCAGGTTTTAATTAAATTCTAATTTCTAGATTATCAATGTGGACTTGACTATGATGTGTTTTTTTATTTTAATGCTCAACAACAACAATATATGTATATGATACAGACAAGATACAGTATGTTGTTAAATATTATTAAAATTTTAAATGTTTTCTTCGTAATATTTTTTAAAATGTAATTTATTCCTATGATGCAAAGCTGAATTTCCAGTCTTAAGTGTCACATGATCTTTCTAATATGCTGATTTGATGCTCTTTCTTTGTTGTTGTGTTTTGTTGTTATTAATGATGAAACAGTTGTGCTGCTTAGAATTGTTTAAGAAACATTGTAAAAAATTTTTTACATTTATTTTATAATTTTACAAATTTCACTGTCACTTTTTGTGCATGTATGTATGTGTGTGTTTGTATGTGTATATATATATATATATATATATACACACACACACAGTATATCAACATATAGATTTATATGTTATATTATTAATATATTAAAGAGAGAAGGAAGCATTTTAACATCCATAAAAAAATACCCATTTCAGCTTTAATTACTAACCCAAGGCTTGAACACTGTGCAACATAGAACATGATAACCCAGGGTTAAAAATCCAATATGGCATATGAGATACTGAGTGTGCTGTCCTAGGGGAAGGAGCTGTGATGAGTGTTGCATGGTGTTAGACGTCACCCGGTAGGTGTCACAGATGTGTCATTTTCAGGAAGTCAACGTGGCAGGTGTCTTAACGTATGTGACAAGTCAGTAGCTGTGGTTGTGTTGTATTTTGGTGATGTGTGTGCTGGCAGGTAGAGGGACTGGGTAACACGGACAAGAAAACAGCAAACAGGAGGTTTTCTGACACGCTGTGCTGTAGGTGCGTGAAGGTTCTGCAATTCCAGGTTGAAACATTCTGTGATTGCTCCTGAATAATTTATAGACACTTTTAAATAAAATGCGGTTCCGGAAATGAAGAGAGCTCGAGCTAACCCTTGTTTATTCTCTACGGTCTCATTCTCCCACCCGACTGCACACGGATTTCATAGACTTCTGTTGAGAATGAGATTATGTCCATGGATGCAGAAACCAGTTCCAGGTTTGAGTGGGCACCGCGAATGCCATGTAAATGCCATTGGGGAAATCGATCCAAAAGGAGACCTTTTTCTTTAGGCTGCCCGTGAAATGATCGCACACAGAGAGAAACGCAGCACAAAACAGACATTCAAAGGTGCACAGAAGCACATACACAAGATGAATTAAAACCTACTCTGACAAGCACTGTGCTTTCATTCACATGGACACTGAAATGCTTTCATGTGATGACCTTTTACGTGCTGTGAGCTCCATCGATAGGTGGAGAAAGAGAGAGAAAGAAAGAGAGAGCAAGATTGCACCGGCGCTGTGTGCATCCTCTCTTAATTAAAATCCTCTAATGCGGCATGCTGAACGTTGAGAGTGGACCAATCACAGAGCTTCATTCTCAACATCAATATTGAATGGCAGCATCTCCTAAAGTCCTCTCTCTTGGGGGCAGCAGTGTGCTTGTCTAATGACTAAAAGCCATAACAAATACCCAGCCTTCATTACACTCATTCTTAGCCACCTATTTCATCAATCAATAGGCTACACCACATCATCCTGTCTCACCCACTAAAGCCTAATGATATACACAGACAGCGCCTGTTTCTTTTAAATTGGCTGGATAGTGCATTCAATCCCAGAACTTTCAATACTTCTCAAGTCTGATGCAGTTATTACTAGATATTTAAGTAGCTTGTTAGTCATGTTTGTTAAGGCAAGCATCTCTATAATTATTGCTCATACTTAGGATTAGTGATCTGAACAAACACCTAACCTATATATTTTAAGCTTCAGTGTTTAACTACACCACTGCTAAATGATTCTAAATGATACCTCAAATTAAGCGACTAGCTGGGGAGAGGCTATTACTTTTCTAATGGAGAAGACTTCGATTTTTACTTTATGGATGACGATGATGAAAAAGAGGCAGGAGCCTTAACTAGACACTTAAATATTGTAAAGGAGATGGACTTGGGCTGGCAACCAATTAGCAACCGCTTAGCCACACCCTAGCAACCACATAGCATCCGCGTTCATTTGTAAAAATATGTATTTATATCTATGTGATATCAAAGTAAAATTGTATGGAGATTATATTCACCTGACTGAATGCTAGGGTGTTGTAGCTGGTTGCTAGGCATTTATTTATACATTTAGGTGTTGCTAGGGTGTTCTGGCTAGTTTTAAAAAGTATCCTGGGTGACATATGGTTGCTAAGGTGTTGTGGCTGGTTGCTAGGCGTTTCTGTGTACATTTAGGGTGTTGCTAGGGTGTTCTACTGTAGTTGGTTGCTATTTGTATTTTATATATCCTTGCTAAAAGTGTTCTGGGTGGTTGATAGGCATATCTTTACACACTAAGGTGTTGCTAGGGTGTTCTAGTTGGTTTCTAGGCATTTATACATACAGTTAGATACTGCTAGGGTGTTCTGCCTGGTTGCTAGATGTATCTAGGGCAATCTGTCTAGTGTTATTGTTGTTTAGCTGGTTACTAAGCATTTCATTATATATTAATGTCCTGTTAAGTTCATGTTAGGAACACAAATTAAGATATTTTTGATGAAAACAAAGAGCCACCTGGCCCTTAGAGAGCAACACAAATAAAATGATCTCAGATCCAGAAAAGTAGTAAAAACATCGGTAAAGCAGTCCATGTGACATCAGTGGCTCAGCTTCAGTTTTGCGATGCTAGAATACTTTTTTGTGCAAAGAAAACAAAGATAACATCATCTACTCTACCATTCTTCTACTGTGACTTACGCCATCTGCCATTTAAGAGACTAGCTCAACTTCCACGTATTTGATGAAATCAGCCTTGTTTACAACCGGGGAAAAGCATGTGCATGTATGAATCTGCGGTTCTTTACGCCTAGAGGAAATACTCTCTAAAATGGCAGATGGCGTAAGTCACAGAAGAAGAAAGTATATAGTAAATTATGTTATTTTTGTTTTCTTTGAACAAAAAAAGGAGTCTCCTAGCATCAAAAAAGTTAAGCTTCTGGTGACTGTTTTACCAATGTTTTTGCTATGTTTGTGGAGCTGGGATCATTTCAGTTGTATTGCTGTTTATGGAGGGTCAGATGGCTCTCTGATATCATCAAAAATATCTTAATTTGTGTTCCGAAGATGAACGAAGGTCTTATGGGTTTGGAACGACATGAGGGTGAGTAATTAATTAATTTAAATTTTGGGGTGAACTAACCCTTTAAGTGTTGCTAAGGTGTTTAACTGGTTGCTAGGGTCTCCAGACTGTTTTATATATATATTTTAGGTGATATGATTCTTGCTAGAAGTGTCTATGGTTTTTTGTCTGGTTGCTAGCCATTTGAGTGTTGCTAAGGTGTTCTAACTGGTTGCTAGGTTTTCCTGACTGTTTCTATGTATATCTCAGTTGAAATGATTGTTGCTAGAAATGTTTTTTTGGTGCTCTGGTTGTTTGCTAGGATGTTCTAGGATGCCAGTTACGAAACATATATAGTGTTTTGTCCTGACACTAACCGAGCAATTCTCATTAGCATCATTAGCAATTTGTGTCATGTGACTCCTTGTTTGCAACTGAACGGTTTCCGTTCGTAGCCAAAGCAGTTTTAAGTATCAATACACATTATGGATTAGACAGTACAAGTGTGATCTGTAACACTTAAAGGCACATATAGATCAGTATAGCCACTGCTGTGCAGCTTATCATGGCTGCTGGCAGAGGCAGGTGAAAGCAAAAAGCATGTGATAACCTGGGAGTGTGTTTCCAACCAGGTAAAAACTGAGCGAAAACACCATTTACTAAGTAGATGTAGCGCATAAATCATCTACTCTTCCCATCCCTCCTCCTAAATTGCTTTTTCTCTACCATGCTATCTCTCTTTTCCCACACCCCCCTATTTTTGTGCCCCCTCTTCCTTTTCCCCTCTACTCTCTCCATCTCATTTCCCCTCCTTCATTTTCGTCCTCCTCTCCTCTCTCATTTCCTGTCGACCGGCCCTCCATCACCCTCTCTCTCAGTGTGCAGACATCACTGCCATATTGGGACAGTGACACCTCCATTAATCAATTTAGCAAACACCACGGGCTGATCTGCACACAGTGTCACGCACACACACACATGCCAAAACATCCTGGTATCTTCAATTCATTCACCTCGATCTGGCCCTGTGGTAGTCAAGGTCATGCAGTCCTGTGGAGAATCCATACGTCATGTAATCTCAGGCAGTGGCATTTTGGATTATGCATGTCTGTATGATGAAATCTCACTTCCCTATGGAGTTATTAAATTAATTTTTCATATTTAGTTTATGCATATGCATAGCATACCGGGGCTCTCAACGGTGAGTGCTGCATGATAGACAGTCTCATTTACAGGATGTTCAGCTCTCTGTAAGCTCAATACTGCCATCTTCTGATATTATTTTAGTATCACATTACCAAGATTAACTTGTCTAATGCTGCTCCCTGCAGGTTAATAAGGGAACTTACTGACTGCTGAATAAAATGCTGCCCCCTTTTGACAAGAGTATCTGGCTGCAGCCACTGTAGAGCTCCACAGTAGGCGGAAACACGTCACCTTCACCTATAATTTTAATAATAATTTTGGGTAGGTGTAAGGGTAAGGTTTGGGATAAGTTTATATTTTAGGCATATATTTTGGGTATGGGTAGGTGTAAGGGTAAGGGTTGGGATACGTTTATAT
>JAUCNO010000353.1:10300848-10315114 GCA_032353835.1 Enteromius viviparus
ATAAATGTTTAATAAAAAAAACTTGTTTACAGGCATTTATTTTCTTACCTTATTGGAGTTTTCCTTCCTTAAATTAAGAATAAAACTAAATTGACTTTATATGAATTTATATGATTAAATGTATTTGAAGAAAAAGAGCTAAAAACACTGCATAGCAACATAGCAATATCTTAACAACCTCCCATGACACACTAGAAACACACCAGTTGTGTAGCAATGCACAATAATGTAAGTAACTACACAAAACATAGTAATGCCTTTACAAAATAGCAACTCCCAAAACGGAATTGCAACTTCATACAAATATTGCAAGGCCTTGGCAACCAACCAGAAAACACTAATAATATTAATAATATTGTCCAAACAATATATATATATATATATATATATATATATATATATACAGTGTGTATGTATATATATATATATATATATATATATATATATAGTTAGCAACCTAAAAACAGCCTAGAGCACATTAACAACTGCACAGCAAAAGGGAAATGTACCAAAACATCACAACAATTGCATTGCAACATAGCTTAGTGACCAACCAGAACACCTTAGCAATTTTATTACCACAATGCTCACAACAAAGTAATGTCTTCACAACAAGAACTCACTCAAACAATGCCCTAATAAACACCCACAACACTCTAGCAACCACACACTATAGAAATTCACACAAATAAATTATATTAACGACTGCATAGAAACGTAACATCTTAAGGGAACCCATAACACAATAGCAACACCTTAATAACAGCAAAGCCACAGAGCAATGACTTGGCAAACAACCATAACACCATAGCAATCGCGTAGCAATGAACACAACATTGTATTGTAGCAAAGTACACTATTTACCACTACTGTTCAGTGCGGTAGTCTAAAGCGTGATAACATTCGGTACTACAAAACACACAACACTCTAGCAACCACAAACACATTAACAATACAGTTAGAAACTGCATGACAACTTCTTAAAACACACTAGCAACACCCAGAACACCTTAATAACCGCACAGCACCATGCCAATGCTTTGGCAATCAACCATAACACACTAAGAATGCCCTAGCAACCACAAATACATTTTAGCATATGCTGCATATTAGCATAATAATGTCTTAAAACCGTACAACACCTTAACAACTGCACAGCAACAGGGCAGTACTTTGGCAACTCAATATCAACCACCTATATCAGACACCCTAGCAATTGTATAGCAGTGTAAACAACATTGTATTGTAGCAAAGCACACAACATAATAATGTTGTGACAACCTTCCAAAAATACTAGCAACACACCAGCAGCCAACCAAAACATCGTAGAAACTCCATGGCAATGCCTTGGCAAACATACAAAATGCACTGATGACACCCTAGAAACCACAAACAAATTCCCCATATAGTTAACAAGCGCATATCTTGACAACCCCCTAAAACACATCAGCTATGCACAAACAAATTCATAATATGTAAGCAACTCCATAGCAACATAATAATGTCTTGACAAAACCCAGGACACACTAGCAACAAAATAACAACCAAGCAGAACACCTTAACACCTGCACAGCAACAGGACAATGGCTTAAAAACCAACCAGAACACCCTTGCAACCACTCAGAATGTTATAGTAACTGCACAGCAATGCACAATGTCTTGACAATTTTCTTCATCACACTAGCAACACTCAGAAAAGAACACTACACTAACACACTAATAGCACCGTAGCAACCACAAACAAATGCATAATACAGTTAGCAACTGCATAGTAAAATAACAAAGAACAACTAGCAACAACCAAACAGCAACTGCACAGCAACAGCAAAAATGCCCTGGCAACCAACCTGGACACCCTAGCAACCAACAATGCACAAAAATACTCAATAGTATGTTAGCAGCTGCATAGCTACACAGTAATGTCATAGCAACTCCCAGAACGCAAAAGAAACACTGTGGCAATCACTTATCTACTGGGTAGCGCTCAAAACAGCATCACATGGCAGTGAATTTTGCATGGGCAAGAACAAATAAAAACATTTTCATAATATAAAAAAACATAGTTTTATTGTAGTGATTGCATTAAAAGTGTGGATGTAAACTGTGTAGTAGACTTTGGAACTTTGTGTTTGATCAGCTGCTGATGTGACAAAGTGCTCTCACTCTGGCAGTTACTAGACCACTGCTAGAGTAAAGGTTCAGCGCTGATGGACGGTTTCCTAACAGCATCCTCTTCTCCACTCCCAGAGGACGGCCAAAATTGAGCTGAAATGGCTTTCTCTGACCTGTGCACAGAAACGGCTCCATCGCTTTAAACTGCATCCAAGCACTGAATACAGTTGATAGACTCCAATCAATTCTGCCACTAAAGCTGTTCCTTGCCATTGATTTTTGAATTTAATATTATAGAGTGCTCACTTTCCTCCTATTTATAAAATATTTGGATGCTTTTCTAGTCCAAAACCAGAAAATAATTCTTCCCCATATACTAAAGCCAAAATCCACAGGCTTGCGTAAAGGCTTGTCTTTCACAGAAAAGCTTGGTCAAACATACAAACAGAGTACTGTTTTCGTGTGCTCACACTGTCTGTCTTTAAAAAAAATCAACATGCCACATTGAAATAGACAATTTTTGCAGTCACTATCTACAAATCCCAGATGCCAGGTCTGGAGAAAGACATGGAGAGGAAGGAAACGGCGAATGGAATCGGGAAACGAGAGATAGTGAAAAAGGAAATAGAGACGGATGGCGATGAGGGATGGGATTAGAGCATTGATATGAATCATATTAGCGTCTCAATAGAGTGTTTGAGCCTAGCTCGCGATACAAATTACCGCTGGGAAAGGCTAAGAATGGGCTTCGGTAGTTGACCCTCCAGATTTCAAAGCACTATTGATGCATTAAGTTGCTTCTCCTCCCTGCGGCAGGCAGGTTCAGTGCTGGTGCGATAGTGAGAGCGGTTTATCGCCAGTGTCAAGCTTCCAAACATCACACTGAGAGTGAGAGCTTACACAGAACAACAGGAAAACAAAAGCAGCATGGGTTGCATCAACTGCATTATAGTGATACAAGGAGTGACGATGAGGTCTGTTGTACATCTGTCTGAACAGACACAACCCTGGAAGTATCAGTCGATCTGAATGTGATATAACCTACCTGGTCTCATGGCATTAATGTTCCTTGGTGCACTTTTTAGCGAGACAGTTTCCAAACAAAATTAACACTAGAGCCAGTAAAACTCTGATACTCTTTATTCTTTTTTCACACAAATTTACAGTTTTGTTTAATTAACTGTAATTTTTGCACAATTACTTGAAGAATATCAAGTTATGACTGTTAGCCTCACAACTAACCAGCTTGACATCTATGGGTTTTCATAAACAGGTAGGTTTGTTCGGTAGATTGCGGAGTACTGAGATGAACTTGAGAGGTGAAGAGCTCTAGTATAAATCCTGTGTAACTAGTTCGACAAAACAGTACAAATTTGTGTAAAAGGAAGTTTAATGGCATGGTGGCATCAACAAATGCGTTTTAATATAATTTGTTAACACTATCGGGTAGGTTTAGTGTTGGATTTGGTGTAGGGCATTTTTTTTACAAAATTGTTCAATAACTTATTGCAACAGTCCACAGATATTTTAATTCTGAACTGCCGCAATGTGTACCTAAACCAATGCAATAAATGCGCCAGGGCTCACATATTGAACCTGTGTATTAGCTCAACTCACTGGTCACTTCTCTTTGAAACTGCAGCAAAATGTGTAGTAAGGCACATAAAAACAGTGTTGCAAAAAAAGTGCACTGAGGTAAATATTTTTATAAGACCAGGTCAGATATAACAGCAAGAAATCAAAATCGAGAAAGCATGTTAGGATGAGGCATTACAGACTATGTCAGCAAAACCAGAGTGGGCGGGCGAGAAAGTACAAAGGTGTAGGACTCGTCGCAGCACTGTCTGTTTCTCATTCTCTCAGGACTCATTGTCCTGACCTCGCATGTCACTCAAGGAAGTGCATTTACCTGCCGGCTGTGCGCAACAACGCATAACGTGGTTCAATCTGTCAAGACTCCAGCAATTTGAACGCTTGCAGCACCTCTCTGCAGCGGTTACAAACCTCAAACGTATAGGTGAGGAACAAGTTAATTAGCCTGTCCATCAGCGATGGTTTCTTTGTGTTAAAGCGCCGCTGTAATGGCCATGTTACCCAGAGCGGCTTTTGATCCGGGAGTTATTTCAGCCTTTCTTCACCTGGCTTTAGTCAGTAATCACACAGGGTGGATGGCCTAGCAAAGTGTCCTCTTCCAGTGATCCATCTTGTCAGTCAGCACAGCATGCGTCTCCCATAGGAGTCGGCCAATCACTCAGTGTGTAAATCTGCATATAAGTCAAGAGCGCTGTGTCACTTTAAGTAAAACCTACGCTGAAGTCTATGTTCGGAACACTATTTTCTTGAAGCAGTTCTAAGTGATTTAGTTGAAATATCAGGAAGGAGATGTCACTGTTTGACTGATCTCAGTGAATTAGGTGTCTGGAAATATCAGTCAGACAGCATTAGTCTGTGTGGATGGGATCTTTGTTTAGCCAGTCAGAAGACTTTGAGGGGCTTTCTGTCTGTCAGTCATTCATGATATAGCTTTTGACAACTTCTGCAAAAATGAGAAGATGTGCTACTGCTATCTATCTAAGGTCTCAATGGTTTGAGAAAGAGGGAGCATGTCTAATTCAGTGGTTAAATGTTTTGTTTATACCAAAGGTGATAATGGTAACTATAAAGTTTTCATAATAATTCTAATTCCATAAACACATCAGATGAAATCATTGAAATCATTTTTAGAACTATTTTCACGAGCTATAAAAAATAATGACAGCCAACCAGAACTGACTGCTGGAACTTATTTAAATGGCAAGCAGCACAAACACCAGTTTTAATGGAAACGACTGAATTTATTGTGAAATATTGTTAAGTTTATTCAAAATGTATCACCCTGCTCCACCTTTGAAATTACTTCCCATTTCAGCTCATATCTTCAAGGCAGTGTGAGTAAGGAAAACATACACAGAACTGTTCTACAATACAAAATATTAAATCTAGGGTCGCCGGTAAAGGCCTGTTCAAACCAAACATGATAATGACAACTATAAAGGTATTTATATTTGCATCCACGCCAGCCAGTGATAACTGTCTGTTTATTCTGAGTTTATGCACGGCAGTTTTAAAATAACGAAGGGGGATGTATTTGACTTGCTGCCGCTTTACATTTTGCAAAGACATCAAAAGAAAAACAGATGCTTTTGTATACATGAGATCCATCAAAGACGAAAGGAGTTGGGAGAATCTGTCACTCGGCTTACAGAGTTTCACTCTTTGAGGACAAAAAATTCATACCTTCGTATGAGTCAGAATCAGTATTAGCTTTCGCTGATCTTGTCGCGTTTACATGACTGAAGATGTCCTCAGCCTGCTACATTTTGAGCGCTTCTTTGAATCTAGCTAGTGTCTTTTAATCTAACATTGAATTTATCTATTGTAACCAATGTAGTAGAATAAAAACAAGTCTTTGCACTGCAACTTTTAAAAAGGCAAGAAAATAAACTAGCGATGGATACCTGAGGTAATTTTTACATTTTATGTGTTCACCGTTTGCTGTACTGTCTTTGCATTTTGGTCTGCCTTTGGACTGCAAAAGTTCCAGTCAATTCTGATTAGCTTTTAAAGTTTTATCATTCAAAAGCTGGGGTCTACTGGATCGCAGAGGCCTAGAAAATTATTCAACAGTGCGAAACTAGTGTAGCAAACTGAGAAGGTAAGTTGGAGCATATTCTGTTGTTTTCTACCAAAATCCCTTTCACTACCTTCACATTAACCAAGTTGCTGCCCCACTGGCTTCAGTGTTTGCACGTAAAATATTGGTGAATTCTTGAGAGGTCACAGTTGTTCTGATGGCATTTCATTCACAAACGCTTCCAAAATTGTAGGCAACACCAAAAGGGCTTTGCTGAAGCAATGTCCTTAAAATCAATACAAAATCCAAATGGACACTATTTACTTTTTAATGCACATTCTTGGTCGTATTGTGCATGATTCACTGGTTCATATTATTTATAATAAAAAATGTTTGCCTTTGTAAACCTCCATCAAAATGTAATAACATGCTCGTCTGCCTCTGAATCTGAAACGGCGTTCCTTTTCAGATGATACTACGAATCCCTTTTACTTTCAACCCTTCGCCTCCAACAACCAGGCTGCATATGCACACATTTAATGATCCAGCCAATGAATAAAATCAATTGCCATCTGAAAACGGTGCGGTTTGCGAACACTGTTTTACGTCTGCAGTAATACTGTGTACATGCTTCAACAGGCCATGATCTTTTCCGCAAACTATCCGTGAATCCAAACAAAATGTTTGACCATTGGACAAATATATTGTGGACACTTCAAACAATTACAGCAATTAACATGCGAGGCTGCATCTTCTTGTTTAAACTGATTTGTACAACAAACCACATAAGCATTCAGTGTTTGTCCCAATCAATGTCTGTTTCTTTCTATCTATCTAATGGAAGTTTAACATCTATACCTATTCTACTCCAACTATACTTATTGCTGCGAGTCTCTTGTTCTAGTTGCATAAATATAGCATTCCATCAGCAGATCCACATGGACATGATTAAAAACGTTATTATTCATCATTCCTCTAATTAAGAGAGTTCGTTAACACACTCTCTGGCCTCAGGGGGGTTTATTTTGCTGATGAACACATAAGTAGTACGCAACGGAAATGCCAATTAACCCCATTTACGCTTCCAGACACTCTACACCTGGATAAAGACAGACTGCAATAAAAATACCTCGACTGAGAGATAAATTCCTCATATTACCAGAAAGATAAACCATCCAAACACAAATGTGAGTAAAGAAATAACTCTCACGCACACATATATGCATGAAAGGTGCTACTGGGTCGAAATGGATACATGCATGGTAATTTAACGCTGAAAGCCTAAAAGGAGCTGCAAAGGTGAGTCACATACTAGGTTGATTGTCACTCTGCAGTATGTGTCAGCTATAAAGGAGATCTGACTGTTAGCATTTTGATGTGAGAGCCTTTAAAGCAATACCAGACACCTAACATAGTGCCAGCGAGGCTGAATAACCTAAGCTTAAATTACAGGTGCATCAGTCACAAAGCTATCAAATGACTTAAAATGTCAAGGAGAACATCTCAGAAATAACAATATGCCAGACATGCGCCAACGGCATCAGTGAAATGAAATAGTGGCTGAACGTTGGCACTTACTGACGGAGACAGCCTTCACAACATAATTGCTAAATGCCACTAAAGTACGGCTTAAATAAAACTCGCAGAATTGAATCGCCACCTTTTTGACCCAGAAGAATATACAAAGCTATGCTTCACAAAGGAAGGCTTTACTAAAGCTGCAACTCAAAAGCAACTTGTTTAAAGCCAGTGTACGAGGAGCACAAAACCTACAAAAGCAATGTTGTGATGGGTGACCTTTTACCTTATTACCTACATCTAGACAGGCTTATGTTAGAAAAAAGCCAAACCCACTTGGTTGTAGATCTCTAATTGTATGATATACTAGATCTTGTGAAGGTTATTAGGTCTCATGATTCTACAGGATTGTTGTATAACAGCCCAGGAATATTAGATTTTATCACCAGATCCACATCTGTCCTCTTTATTTTCTCACTCGCCTAGAAGTTGACACATCGTTTCCACCATCATTACTCAAAGAATTACCCTCTTAAATAGTGCAATTTCACACTGCACATAGTTCAAGACGTGTTCAACAGTCATCCACGAAGACATGAAGCTGCTGCCAAGCCAAAGAAGGGTCCCGTCTTTTATAAAGACCTTGATGTTTCTGCTACTTTGCCCTATAATAAACAAATCACTTAACAATATATTCATTGAACGTAAAAGTTTCCTACTACTTGCAAAAATTCAACAAAACTCCTCTTTTAAAAAAAAGGTTCTGTCACGCCCAGCTGGAGCTGCCACCTAAAAAGTGTTGATGGCACTCCAGCTCTCTAAGAACTCTGTGTTTTTATGTCTGTTTCCACTTCCGGACTCCATTTCCCAGTATGCATCTCTCCTCCACAGCTGTTGCTAGTTTGGTTCAATCATTCAATCAGTTCCACCTGTATATATACCAGTCTGTTTGTTTGTCTTTCACGGATCATTGTTTAATGCTTACCGTCAACTCTGCCTTGTTCATTTGTGTTCTGGTTCCTTGTTATCGTGTTTTGGATTTATCATTGTTGACCTCTGCTTCCCCTGAACCTACATTTTCGTCTTGCCCCTTCGGATTCTGTTTAATGGTACGTTTGACCCACGCCTGGATTATCGTTTATGAGACTGTCTTGCCTACGCTGTTTATGTCTGCTGGTGGTTGATCTTGTCTGTACTACCCTGAGCCCGAATAAACCATTTAACTGCATTTGAACCCGCACACTTTGCGTGGGTGTCAAAGTTTCCAAAATCACATACAGAAGACAAAATCAAAAACGCTTCATCAGATCTGATAACTGACTGGGGTCATTTGGTAACAGACAATGCAGCCAACATGGTGTCAGGAATTCAGAAACCGGGACTGCGAGATCTCCTTTGCTTTGCTCTAAACTATAAACCTCATTGTGAAGAAAGCAGTCAAAGAACAAGAGGTGCTGGCAGACATCTGTAGCAGAGCCAGGAGAGTGGTGTCTTTCTTCAGGAGCAGCACTAATGCCACTCAAAAGCTAATTCTTGCCCAAGAAAGGATGGGTAGGCAGCCCCTGAAGCTTATCCAGGAGGTGGACACCAGGTGGAACAGCACTCATGACATTCACTGACCTCAGAGAGCCAGTTGGTGCTGCTTTGGCTAGTTTGTCAAGCGACATTATGCCACTTTCAAGTGCTGATTTTGACATCATTTCTGAAAGTCTTGAAGTTCTAGCACCATTCAAGTATGGCACTGAAGAGCTCTCTGCAGAGAAGAGAGTGTCTGCTTCAAAGATAATTCCAATCATTAGGATGATTCAGCATAAGGTGGCAGAAAAACAGCCCTGGCAAAAAATGCATCTGCTTCATCCTTCGGTAAAGCTCTTCAGAAGTACATCAACAAGCGGTGCAGTAATGCTGAATCAATCTGAGTGCTTGAACTGGCTACGTTGCTAGACCCCAGATTTAAGACCCTTGGGTTTGGCGACCAGGATAATTCCCTAGAAGCTGAACGGCTATTGACGGGTGTATGTGCTTCAATAATTCGGCTAACAACTGAGCATACTTCACAAGCAGAGGCATCATCATCGTCATCATCATCTCAGGCAGCTCAGAATCGTCCATCCTCAGGTGAGCTCTGGGAGCTTCTGGATAGCCGGGTCAGTGAAACACAACAGCATCATATCAGTAATGCTGATGCCACCATAGAGGTCAAGAGATACATCAGTGATGCATACCTCTCTAGAAGTGAGGACCCTCTCAAATACTGGCATGCCCATAAAGAGTACCCCATCTATATGCTTTGCCCAGAAAGTATCTAGCTATTACAGCCACATCTGTTCCATGTGAACGAATATTTTCTAAAGCTGGTGATGTGATCAGTAAAAAAAGAAGCCGCTTAAGTTCCAGCACAGCAGAGCAAGTAATATTCTTGAATAAAAATCTATAGTGCATTTGTATTGTTGCTTTTGTGGTTTTTAACAATTTCCATGTTTGTGATTTATAGACCAATTAATAGACCAATTTAAAATTGGTCCAATGAAAAACCAAACAGGCCTAATTAATTGGCAAACAGCAATAAATTAATGCCAGTTATTTAGGCCTGTGAGATGTTTCATTGCAGCAATTTTAAATGTGTTCCTGACAACACATCACAAACATGCACAAACATAGAAGAGAATAGACAAGTAAGATGTGAGTACACATGAAGGACAGAAAGTCTTTATTGTCATTGTACTGTGCAAAAAACACTGCAATTTGGAAACCATATCACTGCACACACGCACCACCATTGCTCTAATAACATCTGTGTTTATTAAATATACAAATAAACCTTTAAATGACATCACAATGAACAAATCATCTATGGCACAGTTGATGTAGTAAGGTTTATTGGCCACCAGATGGCGATGTAGAGCACTGGGTTTGTTGTAAAAGCCTCAGTGCTTCAGAAGCTTCGTTCGGCACATCCCTTCAGAGCAGTAACGAGCGGAGCTCCGCACAGCAAAACGAAGGAACTGAGAAACTGATGAAGACAAGCACACATTAAATAGTGTTGGGTAACGAGCCACAGCTGGAACTCATTAGCCTGTTACCCACACTCAGCCACAGCTACTCATTCATACACAAGATGTTACCGAACACATCTGTATGCTCTAAGATATTGTGTATATAGAGATTGCGTAAGTGTATGTTTTTGTGATAATGGTACACCGTTATAGCAGATAATTTGAGAATTAACACAACAATGCTTTTGAAAACACCAGAAGCATCGTTCACAAACTCTAGAGTGGAGAAGGAAGAGAGGGATGAAGGAGCAGGACAAAATGAAGATGCCATATAATTTACTGACTCTAATCTCCAACAAAATGTTATATTTACTGAAATATTGTTGATGATAGCTCAAATATACATTCCTTTAACGGTTTTAAAAGAAAAAAGGCACAGTGATTTCATTTTCACAGTTTTTCCCTCAGCTTAGAAGAGTTCATACATATCTCTTCCCTCTCAAATCGCAATGTTTTATTTTATGTCACCATACTTAATCATGTATTTAGTCATGTAATCATCTTTAAACAGGGAAAACGTAGAAGTGTTTGGTGGTTTATTAAACCATGTTTTCTCAAGTTGTATAACTTCAGTTCATGCAGCACTTTTTGCTATGGAGCTGATGGTCTGAATCAGATGTGACCGATAAGAAAAAATGCTAATTCAGCAGAGCTGTGGGAACATGCAGCAGAAATAAAACCACTGAAGAAACTTTGGCTTTGCAAGGAACGCAATGCAGTAACTTTTTGATCATGTGATATGATGAGGAAAAAAGATAAAAAAAGTCATCTTCTTAAAGGTGTAAGGTTGTTTTCACCACAGCTCTAACATCAACACATCTCTCACTTTTTTACTAAACCAGTTTTAAAGAGTTTGTCTTTTCATCTTAGACTAAAACGATTCAACACATTTTTCACATGGGTTGGTTCGTTTTGTGCTTGTCGTGTCTGGTTGGTGAGTTTTAAATATTTTTATGACTTCTTGCAACTTCTGCAACAATTTATAAAATGTATCTTTTATTTAACAACGCTGGAGCTCAAATACTACACTGTACAAATGACAGTTATTTTAGCAGTAAAATCTGTGTAAATGCTATGGTAAAATGCTAGATTACTGTTTAATTTACAGAGAAAAACCTTAAAAAAACAGATTTCAGTACTTGTTGTTACATTCATTTTAAATCAGTTGTGAAATTACGAAAATTTAACTGTAAATTTAACTTAAAACTGTAAAACGTAAAATGTTGTTACCATATTTTTATGTAGCAGGGCTAGTTTTCATCAAACATTATTGTCATCCGACGAAAAAATGTTTTATGTAGCTTAAATGAACTTGTTTTCAACGTGTTCAAAAACACCTCAGAAATTTTTACATGTAAACTTAAAACCACTTCCATTAATAAACCATAGCAAGTTATGAGCAGTTCTCACTGTGTTTCTGTACGTTTCAGGTACGTTTGGAGATACTCATGGGATGAAGGCAGTGTCTGTGAAGGAGGGAGAATCTGTCACTTTACACACTGACAGAGAAATGAGGATTAATGATCAGATTCTGTGGAAGTTTGGACCGGAAAACACTTTAATAGCTGAAATCAATGTAGCGGTCGACAGCATTACTGTAAATGATGACTACGATGGACGATTCAGTGCGACAACAAAGGTGGATCGTCAAACCGGGTGTCTGAACATCAGAAACATCAGAATTGAACACGCTGGACGTTATGAACTACAGACCAACTCCATGAAGAGGTTTTTCCTTCTCACTGTCACACCTTCTCGCTATGGTGAGCTAAAGATCAGATTCATCTGTTGTGTCCAATCTGTGAAATCTGTGAAGAACACGCTTTCTGTTTGTTCTGCAGTTTCAGCGGGCGTTCAGTATGAGGTGAAGTCAGTGATGGAGGGAAACTCTGTTACTCTACACACGGATACTGAAATAAAGAGCACTGATCTGTTGGAGTGGAGGTTTGGACACTATTTAATAGTTAAAGTCAACGAAACGGGCAACAACATCACTGTATATGATGATGTTCTTGAAGGGAGATTCAGAGACAGCCTGCAGGTCGTTGAAGAAACCGGATCTTTGAACTTCACAAACGCCAGATTTGAACACACTGGATTTTATCAACTACACACCAACCGTACCAACAAGGTGTTCACACTCAGTGTCTATGGTGAGCTGATTATACCTTTATTCTACATCGATCTGGAGATGTTTAATAAGATAACATCTAAATGATAAGATAGGTCTCTAAAATGAAAATGTTAATATTTCTTGGTCTTGGTTCTTCATTCATCAAAGCTTCATTCGCTCATGTTTTCTAGCTCCTCTGCCTGTTCCTGTCATCTATAGCTACTGTCCTCCTTCATCTTCATCATCAGCATCTAAATGTGTGCTGCTGTGCTCAGCGGTGAATGTGGATGATGCGACTCTCTTTTGGTACAGTGGATACGGTTTATTGTCCAGCGTCAGTGTGTCTGGTCTGAGCAGTCTCTCTCTGTCTCTGGAGGTGGATTATCAGGATCAAAACACCTACAGATGTGTGCTGAACAACTCATTCACTGAGCAGACTGAACATCTGGACGTCAGTAAACACTGTCACACATGTTCAGGTAGAGTCCTGCTGATATTTGCTAATATTAGCTGATTTTACGATGTATTTAGCATGTGTTTCTTGTTTTAACTACTCAGACTCAGTCCGTGGTTGCGATACTGTTCAAGCTGTGGTCCGATTGGTCGTCACTGCTCTTGTGGGCGTGGCTGCTGCAGCTGCTGCTGTTGTTCTGCATTATGACATCAGATCCAGAAGAGCTGAACAGAACAAGCACCTTCTCCCATATCAGCAACCTAAATCATGTGGTTTGATGTAACTTTTTAGCATTTGTAAATGAATTTTAATGGCAAATGGTTTTTATATTTATCTGCTCATATCGATGTTGATTTATCAGCACCATTTTAGAAGATGATCTGAGGACAAAAAGTAATTCTCACAACAACTATATCCCTTTGTCTTGTTGCTAAATAGTGTATTTATGGGAGGCTACATGTTATTCATTCCGACGTTGAAGCACTTGAATGGAAGTCAATGGCAACCAAACGTTCCAAAGTCAAAACCATACAACAACAAAAAAATACACAGACTAAACCAAATTAAACTCCACGGATTGGTCTTTGCTAAAAAAACAAAACAAAACCCCTGATACACCATAATCTCCAACTGTCCTGAACTCATTCACAACATCCGGCACGTGACGCATCACCATGCTCATGCGCACTAATCTGTGCGCACAAATCAAGTTACGATGGAGTTCACGTATGATTCATGAAACATTCATATGCTGCAATCTCGCCATACATATGATTGCACATTGCACTGCACGCTGATTATTAAAGCATTTTAAAATAAACAGTGTATGATTGACTATATTTTAGTTTTATGATAAATAGTGGAAATGTCAGGCAGCGCTAGAATTAATGTTGTTTGTGTGCATGTGGCACCTGTGTGATAAGGGGAGTTAAATAAAATAATGAGATGGAGAAAATAAATGAAATGTATTAAGTATGTCACAAAAATGAGTGTAGCCTATACCTGTTGCAGAGTTTTTTCTTTTGTTAATCTGTTGACTGTATTACTGCATATATATATTTTGTGCGGTCCTATTCCTGTTATAGACAAAATAGGAGATATAAACATTCTCTGAAGAATGCACAAGTTGTACAGCTTTGTTTCTTTGAGAGCAATATGAACTCAATATAAAGCTTCACTTCATTTTTAAATGTTATAAAACATGGAAAAAACATGGATTAAAACAAACAAACAATAAAATAGTATACGGGTAAATGCCAAAATAAATGAACAGCAGTTTCTGGCTTCTGTTTGAAAAGCTAAATCTTTCATCAATAACTGACTAGTCCTGGGGCCTGTTCCATAAACCAAGATTAGAGTATAAGCCAGGCTTATTTCAGTTAGTCTGACTTATTGCCAGT
>JAUCNO010000353.1:10321209-10332122 GCA_032353835.1 Enteromius viviparus
GGTTAAATCAGATGTGTGGAAGGTTTAATAATTTTTTGTTATTAAAATTGAAAAATTAAAATTACAGTTTCAAAGTTTACAGATAGATAGCTAATGTGTGAGCCATTGATATGTTCAGTGTTCATGAAAACTGTTTAATAAACACTTCTGGTACTTTTTTGAGTCTCTTCATTAGTTTTGTTTTTCCTGTAAATAATTCAATAAATACCGTACTGTGCCATTCATACCGAGGTATTACCGTACCGTGAAATTTTTATACCGGTACATCCCTAGTAATAATATTTTGGATTGTGGATATTTTTCCAGTATTTTTTGTCAATCAAATGCAGCCTTGAGGACTTCTTTCAGAAATGTGTAAAACACTTTCTATTTTCTGAACACAAGTAACTGCTGCAACGCTTCAACAAACAAAAGTTTCATCAATGATGAGTTCTGAATGAACAAGGCTCGTTCCAGTCTGTAATGTACCTCTCCAAATTGACAATCAAAATAATGCATTTTCTCATGTGTCTCCCCCCAGGTATCCCAGCAGTGGAATCAGTGAGTCACAAAGTCCTGAGTGAGAAATTTCAACATAATGAACACCAGAAAGAGAAAAAAAAAAGAGTAGCTCTGGTTACAAATGCTGCCGATGACACCTCATCTTTCAGTTCAAACTCGGCTGTCATCATCTGGGCTGTCTCTTTCACAAACTCCCACATCTAATGTCACCTTCACTCTCGACAGTCACAGAGAAATTTGTCTCTTACCTTACACTGCCCTCATCCTCCTTTTCACTGCCCTTTCAACATGACAATTATCGCATTTTACATCCTTTGCTCTGGTCCCCACACAGTCCTTCCTCTCCCCAGCGGCTGCTTTCTTAGAGTTCTCTGCTCGATATTTATATCATTGTTGAATAATTAAAGACTGAAGACTGAGGATAATCTCTTTCTCTTTTCATTATGGAAGTCCTATTCTCCAGCACATCTGATTGATTTCAGGGAGCTGGAGTGCCCCACTGCTCTCGGCTCAACATTCAGCCTAAAATACCTGAGAAAACCTGGGAACTCGCCATTCTTCTTGATTACAATTACCAAGCTATTGAGACACCTTCAGAATAACTGATAATTAGTGGTGTTTGATAAACCAAGCGTAACTGGTACTTATGCTCATGCATGGGGCTAGCAAATCTAACAAGCCCACAAGACGTCAACATAGCGATGCCTTGGCAACCACACAAGACAACCCTTGTCTTGTGGTAAGTGTGTGCACTTGTTTTCTTCAGAAAAATCCTTCTAATAGGAAGCCAGAACAATTGAAATGTGTAGAGTACGACAAAGTCGCATTGAGTGATTTGAAGTCACAAAGATGAGAAATAATTGCATAACTACTAGAAAGAATTACTATGAATATGGTATTCAGAGATATAATCACATTGCAGAAGATTTTCTGTATTTTTAGTTATGTCATCGCAATTTAAATAAATAAATGCGTTAACTGCAACAGACAAGACAGAACAGGTTATTTCTTATATCAAAGACAGTCTCAGATTTAACAATAAATAACTTTTTGTCTTTTAAATGTGTGGTGAATAGTGAGATTGCTGTAGTGCCTGAAGCAGCACGCAAATTGATGGTATTTTCATATTTACTTAAAGCACAAAAAAAACATGAATGAACATCAAGGTATTTTATTTCAACCATGGAAAGACATCAATACACACTGTTGTTCAAGTTTATATCCACCCAAGTTAATGTTTCCAGTCCAAAATGGCAGATTCTGTGTTATGATTGGTCAGATCGCCTGTCAGTCAAACTCACTGCGAAAGACACATCTGGGAGACAGTCACGGTTACAAAGTGACTATATATTTGATTTCAAATTGATCTCTTGTAAGAGACAGTAACTTTTGTCAAATGTCAAAAATATTTGCAATTGTAAGATATAAATTCGCACTTACAATGCGAGTTATAGCATCGCAATAGAAGTCTCAACTGCAAAATATATTTGACAGTGCACATCAGGGAGACATAACTATTTGGAAGAACAAAATTCGGAATGGAGAGATACAGAGTCAAATCCCAAGATACTTTATAAAGGCACATTTTCTGTTATAATGTCAAAATTGGAATTAATCTTCAAAATTGGAAGACAGCGTTGCAATTGTTAACAGCTAACTCCAACCCTATGTCGCTACAAATGTGTAAAAGCTTCATTTGTATTCGGAACACAATTTGAGATATTTTGGATGAAAACCAGGAGCCAAGTAACGAACACGGTCAAGGTTTAAAAAGGTATTAAAGACATGGTCAGAATATAGGCCGTTTCTCAAACGGAAAACCGCGTCCTCTGGTGAGATCGCAATTGTAGGCTGCACACCTCATGAAAGGAGATTTTATTTTATTAAATAAATGGTTATAAATTTGACTATTTTTCTTAATTAAGTGTAAATTGTTGTATTATGCTTATGACTCACAAATATAAAATACAAATATAATGTCGCTGTAGCACCATTTGGAGAGTAGCCTATCCACTGAATGCAAACAGCATTTTCTACGTTCATTTAAACTTTAAATTAAACGAAAACAGTGCATCTGCGCCACGCCGAGTTCTGTAGCCCTTTACGACAAAGTCGTAGTTATGACAAATAAACTTGCAATTGTTGCATTACAAGAAACAAAGTCAAAACTCTGACGTATAGTTACATTGTGAGAAATAAAACATAAACACTTTATTTTACAGTTTCACTTTTTAGTTACTTATTAGCATGCATACTACTAGAACATTAGCCATTATTGCTTATTAAGCCTTATCCTACATCCCTAATCCAATAACTAGATTTAAGAACTACATCACTAACTATTTATTGAGGGAAAAGTGTAGTTAACAAGCGTTACCTATTCTTAAGTGTTACCACATATTTTTGGGAGATACAAAGTAGCAATAAACAACCTTCCACACCCCAGACTCAAATTGAGATTAAATAAAAAAAGAAGAGCATAGTTGTTAAATTCAAGTTTTAATATCTCTAACTGTGCAATAAATTAACATTTACAGAATAAGTTACAGTATCAGTCACATATGGATTAATTGTATTCATCCTACATCAGTTTGTATATACAACCAGTTCATGTGACCTAATGAATGGAGAGAGACAGCAGCATACTGGTTTAACTCTACAGAGCATCATCTATTTACCATGAGAAGAGGTGAGGAATCTGTACATAACAGGTTCTGATGAAGGAGGGATGGATTTACAAGGTTTATGGACAAAAACTATAACACCTACATTAAAAAATAAAAAAACAGCACAAAAAGAAAAAAAAATCCAGGATAGGAGAGTAGGATGTAAACTTGCAAACAATACTGTACTGTCCACAGCACGTTTTGTTCAAACAGCTAGCATATTACATGATTCCAAAGTGAATATCTGCAAAACACAGTTACGTCGTCAAGTACACATCATTCAGTCATTCAACTTTTGTTATATTTACTCAACTTTTCTTGTAAAAATCCAGCAGAACTGACACACTTGTAAACATTTTCTGCCAAGACAAGATCCTCTTTCTTTCCTTGACTGACCTAAAATCTCGCAAATAGATCAAAATCAATAAAAACAGTACAGTAAAATATATCATAAATGTCACAAATTGATTACCTAGAACTTAATACTACAGTACATGTTGCACAAAATAATACCAACTGACAGCCAAATAAAATAATAAAAGCTAAATATTCCAGATATCTACACTTGATGTGAGAGACCTGGAGACGGGAACCAAATACAGCAATATTATAACAAAATATATATCCCAGGTTACATACATGTCAAGCCAGATGAACTGTGTCATATTAACCATCACCACAGAGTCAGGTTGAATTTCATTCTTCTTAACAAAAAAAAAAAAAGTTTAATGTTACACATTAACAATGGAAGCCTATAGACCCTTAGACCTCCACTGTAAGAGCATTTCCCTTTTCAGAGGTAATAGAAAGAGCTGTGAGTTTGATCTGCAATGTTCAATCCATTTCTCACTTGTTTTCCCTCTCTCACACATTGTGTAAAGTGTCTTTCCCCCCCTGTTCCCTGTCCGACAGTAAAACGGTAACCAAGAAGGATCAGAGCGTGAGAACTACAAATCCCTGCGGACTGACTAAAATACATCCTCCTCATTATTATTCATTAATTTGCCGAGAACATCTGAGCCCCCTCCGCTATAGTGCAGCGTTACAATAATGCCACGTCAATCAGTGCAGGTGTGTTAATATTCACATTCCTTTTGATTACTCTGTTTCTTCTTTCCAAAAATGGATTCAATTTATTGTCTGAATCTTAGTCACCACACCTGAAGGAGCTTTCCACTCATTTGAAACGCGTGGTAGGACTATTAGTTATGTAAGCCAGTTTTCACCAATTGAAGTAAAAAAAAATTTTTTACTAAAATAAAGACAATTCTGTAAAATAAAATCACAAAATGTCATTACTGCAACTTTAGCCCCCAGTTTCACAGACAAGGCTTAAGCTAGTCCCAGACTAAATTGCATGTTTGAGCTGTCTCAGAAGAAAATATCTTGCTCTGAAATATCTTAAAACATGTCAGTGTCATTGTTCTGTGTTAAGATGCTTACCTGTAATATTTTCTTATAAAGGATTTTTGTAAAAGTTGCTTAAATATCTTAATTTAACTAATGCCTAGTCCTGTATTAAGTTAAGCTCCGTCTGTGAAACCGGGCCTAGGTCTCGCAATGACACGATTGGCCTCATTCAGAAAACATGAAGAGAAAGAATCTTTAACTAAATAGTTTGTAAATCCATCAAATCTGATGAAGATTCTGGAAGGTTCATTTTATGTGCAAATTACTCCAAATTGACAGATATATTTATAAAGGTTTAATGATTGAAGTTTATTTTTGAATTCTTAATTAAGGAAATGTCAACCAATAATTTCATGTCTTTTTTTTTCTTTAGTTAACAACAAATTAAGACCTTTATGGGAAAACATTTCAGGGTTCGTCTCCATATATGGACTATAGTGGACCAGGTTAAAGGTCCAAATTGTAGTTTCAGTGCAGCTATTCAATGCAATGCATTTTTATCTAGCAAAACAATTGGTAATTTACTAAAAAACATGTTATTAATTTACAATTTTTATCCACAAATGCTTGTCCTGCACTAGCTTCGCAATGCCAATGTTTGAAGACGCTGACGTGCATCACAGAGCCAGTGCAAGACCAGCATTTGTGATTACAATTTTTTTTTTTTTTTTAGGAAAACGACTGATTGTTTCAATAGATAAGACCTTTAGAAACTGCAATTAACATCTTAGCCGGTTGGTACTTGTTGAAGTCCACTATATAGAGAAAAATCCAGAAATATTTCCCTAAAAACTTAATTTCTTTTCGACTGAAGAAATACATAAAAATCTTGGATGACTTGGGCGTGAGCAAATATTTCAGGAAATTTTAATTCTGGAGTAAACTAATCCTTTAACCGTGACAAGAGGTGGAAACAGCCTTCCATAGTTAGTAGTGTTAAATATGGAGTGTGTAGTGTTTGTTGATATAGCTTTATGTGCAGCATTAATCAAGCCATTAGTAAGTTGATTTCTCTAAAAACACAAACTGTTTTTAGGTATCCAGACCAGCCTGGTAGGACAACACTGGCTCAACCAATGGCATAAGTTTGAGGTGGATCATCTAACCAATGACAGAAAGTGTATCTGTATCTTTCTAAAAAGTGCCACAGGGGTGCTAAAATTACACACTTCTCATTTACAGAGCTAGTGCAACCAAAAGTTACAATTCTGTCCTTAATTTCTTACCCTCTTGTTGTTCCAAACCTGTAGGACCTTCATTCATCTACTGAATCTTTGATGAAATCTGAGAGCTTTTGGACCCTGCATAGAAAACAAAGCAACTGGAATGTTCCTAGGCCCAGAAAGGACATCAGTAAAACAAAAAAATTTAAAAAACTAAAATTATTTATTTAACATTTATTTATTTATTTAACTCCCCCGAGTTACCATCTTAACACGTGTTGTTTACGGGCAGAGGAAAATTTCTGGGCCTAAAACTTAAAAAACTAAAAACCCAAAAGCTCTCGGATTTCATCAAAAATATGTTATTTTATGTTCTGAAGATGAACAAAGGTTGTACAGGTTTAGAACAACATGAAGGTGATTAATTACTAACAGTATTTTTATTTTTGGGTGAACAATCCCTTTAAGAAAATGCAGAGTGTTTTCAGTTTGATTCATTTGTAGTCTGTTGAGAGTCTTGCCTGGAAGCCTGCAAGCAAGCTTTATCCCTCCAAGATTGGGGTGGAGTTACAGGCAACTCTAATTTCCTGCTTCCTCACAAACTAACACTTCTGTGGTGCTGCTTCACAAAGCTCTCTCGCTCTCTCTCTCTCTGCTGTCTGTCCGTCCCTGAGGCACCTTTCTCTGCATCCTGTCTCGAGAGGTTCGCCACCTCTCTCTCTACTATTCTATCGTTGACTCTAAATCCTCTCTCGCTCTCTGCCTCTTTCTCCTCACCTATTATACTTCCGACATCACTAAGGTCACCCAAGTGCTCGACAGAATCGAACTTCTCCAGGTCTGAGGCGATGGTTTGCAGGCTGATGACTGACATGGAGTCTGATCCCGCCTTCTCCACCCTCTCTCTGTGACCCCACCCGGCCTCCCTGTGTTTCTCCACCCACTGCCTGGTTTTTTCCTGATCGGCCCAGTCGTTATCCATTAAAGGATTTGCCACCACCCCTCCATACGCCCCTGCCTGGATTACACCCTCAGACTCCGCCCCCACCGGAGAGCTCCGCCCCCCACGGACTCTACTGCGCTCTCTAGCGGCACGAATGCGGCCTCTTTGCGCATGGATCTGCTCGCTGATTTGCTCAAGGTTGCGAAGGGCAACAGAATATCGGGTCTTCACCTTCGCCACCCGTTCTTCCAGCTGGACGACTTTGGACTTGTGCTCCTGTTAATGAGTGATAAAAATCATATCACAATGGATAAAAAAGACATACAATTTGTCATGTTTATGCACCAAATTAAATTACATATAATATGCACCAAATAATGACATTATGGTTAGCAGATAAACAGATAATCATACAATCAGAAAAAAATTTATGTATTAATGCATTAATATTAAAATTCAGCTCTTTTTTTGTTATGGCCAATAACCACTCATTAGCTGATGCTAGAAAAAGTTTGACTATTTGTACTACAAAATAGGGCTGAAGAATTAATCTTTTTTTTCATAATCGTCCAGCCCTATTTCAAAACGTAATAGAATAACTAAAAAAGGAGTAGTTTGTATGCTACAAGTCAAGAATCTATAAATTCCGCCCACCCCTAGTTTGCATTTAATAGAGGATTTCATTTTGTAACTTAAATCGATATGGCCAGCAGACCTTGAATACCTTTACAGCAAAGGCCAGTCTTTGATGCATACCTCTAAGATGTGGTTGAACTGAGCCTTAAGCTCAAAATATGGCTTGGACTTGATAATGACCCTCTTAAGAGCCTTCTGCAAAGTCTGCACACGCGCTTCTGCTTCCTGACAAAGCTGAGTGACACGCTGGTGCTCCCTCTCGCTCCTCAAGCGCTCCTCTTCTGCTTCGTTCACCTAAAAACAGAAACTTGTCAAACGTGATATCCTGCTCTGTTCTCAACAGACATTTATTGAATTTATTCTCTTATCTTTCTGTGTCATTCATACTAAGACCTGACAAGTCAATATCGCATCAACCCTGTCAATAATAGAGATTGTTGAAAGAGTGCATTACAAAACAGTCAGACTAAATATGACTAAATATTTTGTTCTGTTGTAACTAGTTTGATATTTGACCGTTTAGTCAAATGATTACTTAAAAATAACTAAATAAGTAAATAATCGACGCATTGTTTACTTAATTATTGTTTCTATTCTATTAACGCAATTTGTTACTTCATTCTTTTTTTCTTAGTATTATTACTGACTGTTTACTTGATTGATTCAATTGAAAACTTCAAGCACTGTTATTTGTGTTTTTGTACTTAATTTGCAACTTTCACTTCAATGATTTATTGAAAAACCTGAGGCAATAATTGTAAAAAGAGAGTGGCATAATGGATCTTGACAATTCACAAGCATTGGTATTGACTATGAAGTTTTGGTGACAACCCAACTGGAAACCAAAAATGTTTGTATGATTTCACATAGAAGAGGTGCTGCTCCATTTTACTGGCAGGGTTTGAATAAAATATAAATGAAGACATGTAACCTTGATCTTTAAGTGTAGGTGTGCATTCATCAGCATTATTGATCGCTCCCACTGTGACAATCAAAGCCACACTGCCATTAAAATCCACACTAACCAGCTGTGCACATTCAAAGACGACACTTTTTAAGACTTAACAAGGCAAACATATAATTCTGATGATGAGGGAATGATTTTAGCTATTAAAACCAGTTGTAAACCTAAGAGCACAGGCGTTTTTTGAGCAAATTTATGCCACTGCCTATTGGCGTAATTATCTAAGAGCGATGCTGAGTCACTGTGTCGTACCTTGGCCGTGGCATGGTTTAGCATCTCTTGCCAGGTAGGGTCCAATGTGTTCCTGTCAGCCAATAAACCTTGCTCAGCCACATAAACCATCTCTCTGGCAGCCGTGTGCATGGAGACAGCCCTCTCGTACCTCAGTGCTGCCTTCTGGGTCTCCTGTTGAGCCTGTGGGTAAGGTCATCCATCATATTTCATATACAGCAATCAATCACTCAGCTCTGCAAACATGCAGCCAATCAGAGGAAGGTACGCTGACCTTACAGAGAGCCATAAAGTGAATGGGCACTGCAAATCCTTCACAACTTTATATCGAGTTTATGCATGTAATAAAACACTAGCCACAGGATGTGGGATTAGTATGGAAGAATATAACAATTTCAAAGCAATATTGCTCTGTATAGCACTTCACAAACCACAAAACCATAACCATTCATTTTAAATAATGAGGATGTAATGACCAATGGGAGTTGACGGCTGTAAAGCTGACATCCAATCATACCACAAACCAGGCTGGATCTGAAAACCGTTTAGCTGAAAAAGCCTGGCTTGCTGTCAGTGAAAATTGCTGCGCACAGATCAGAACACCCAAACCAATCAATAAAAGTCAGGAAGCGAGAATGGCAGGCCATATTTCATTGGGATAACTCGCTGGAAATATGGCATCCTTGCCAAGGATGATATCTGACTTTGGTTACGTTCACACGGACAATTGCATTTACTAGCAGACTCTTCAAATGCTCAGTTTGCAGGTGGAGATCGAATGATGTCTGTATAAATGAAAATCTGGACCCTTTTTTACTGTTGCGATAGCCATGAATATCACCTGTAAACTTAGTAATAGGAATACAAGTAAATATCTAAGCATCCATAAAGTATTATCAAAACTGAAACTATGTAATATGTAATGTAATAAATGGAAGACACAGAGATGTCAAATCTAAATAAACCAACAGTGCATGTGTGAAGATGCAACACATATGCAGAAGAGGTTCATTGAGGTTTATACGGCACAGGCTAATTAAACAAGCTCTCAAAATTCAGTTGTGAGACCTGAAAATCTCAGCAGGTAAGTCTGAATACAAAATGAGGATGGTGCTCTTGTTTATAACTGAAAAGTTTGTGAATATTAAAAACAGGACTCGCAACCAAATTCTGCTGCTGTGTAAATGTAGCCTTTATTTTACAAAACATTCAATAATAAAGATTTATTCAAATCACTTGGGAGGAGTAAAATGTGCCTTTAAAATGGCTTCTTAAAGTGTAAGTTTCTAAGAGAAGACAAACATGCATTGAAAACTATGCATACTTGTCAGCAAACCCCATCAAACAGTGTAAGACTTAAATACGAGAGCTGAATTCAAAACTGTTAGAGGTACTGGATATAGCTTTAATATTAGGAATGTGCAAAATACACATTTTCAAAATTTACCAGACTGTGGGCTGCAGTTTTTTTTCCGACTACCATGGAAAGTCAATGGTGACCCAAAACAGCCTGGTTACGAACTTTTTTCAAAATCTCTTCCTTTGTGTTCGGTAGACGTTCATACAGGTTTGGAACTAATTGAGCATGAGTAAATTATGACAGAATTGTAATTTTTGGGCGAACTATTCCTTTAAGGAAGCCCTGTTTAATTTGGCTGGTTCTTGGGTTCATTTCTACGGGTGAAGGCTACATAAAACATATCCTTGTGCTCGGAGAGCAAAGATTAAAAACAAAAAAGTAGACATTTTTTAAAATGTGGACTAATTTTAACTTAACATTATGTCTTAAAATTGCAAAGCACATGGCGACATGCTCAAACAACAGCATGTGTCCTTTCCATATATGTACACACATGCCTTTCAAAAGTTTGGGATCAGTAAGATTTTACTTTCTTAAGTTTCTTTAAATATAATTCTTAATATACTGTATTACTTTGAAACAATGAATTTTCAGCATCGTTACTCCAGACTTCAGTGTCACATGCTAATATGCTGATGTGATCCTTATCAGTTTTGAAAACTGTTGTGTTGTTTAATATTTTTGAAACCTGTGTTACCTTTTTTAGGATTCTTCGATAAATAAAAATAAAAATAAAAGATTCATCCAAAATAATCTATCAGTTTTAAGCCTTTTTCGGGCAAGGAACTATATTCATTAGAGCGATCTCGTGCCTTTCCGTGAGCTCGTGTAAGTGCATGGATTTCCAGCCAATCAGCAGAATTTGACCAATCAGGAGTTGCCCAGGGCATTTTAAAACATCAGCGTACTTTCGGAGTTTGAAAAGTATGTGTACCTACTCTCATAAAAATGTAAATAGCATTGAAACGAACAATGCTAAGTTAACGAAACTCATGCATTATATGGTTGAATAGTTGTGTTAAATGTTGAGATCGGTGTT
>JAUCNO010000353.1:10348965-10363706 GCA_032353835.1 Enteromius viviparus
TGTTCAGTGCTTTGCTACAATCTGTATTGTTAAAAGCGCTATATAAATAAAAGTGACTTGACTTGACTTGACTTACAGTACAACTACTAGTGCTGATTCTGTGCAGTAGTAGTACTTTAAACGTGTATTTGGACATACTTTAATATTAATAACATCAAAGCCATTTAAGTATATACTTAAAGAAACACTTTGCTGTATTAGAAAATAAATGTAACTTAAAAATATGAATCACATTTAATATGCCATAAAACTGATGACTTTTTTTTTTTTGGGGTGAAAATACTAGTGGCCTATAGACTTTTGCACACGCACATATATATATATATATATATATATGCCACTCAATAAATAAGTTAATAAATCAAAGCTGTGGCTGGGTGGGTTTTTCTTGGCCTAAACAAATCATTTGTACCTGATTACTACATAAATGGAACATGTTAGTGGCCTACCCTTTGAAATATAAAGCCAGTTAAAATTGCATTAATTGTTATGTAATACCATGAGCCACCACTAGATGGAGGCACAAACACGCAAAGTACATAAGAGCCAAATTCCAGTGAACAAATGGCACGTGTGAGTGTTCAGATCCCTGTGTGTAAGAATAAGATTGTTTGTGTTGACTGTAGTCTGTGAGCATGTGTAAGGGCAACACCCTCGCTCTTACAGAGTGGAACAACTGTGTGTGCTCTCACTGATGTTGATCTCACAGACCGCTCCTTTCTGTTTCTTGCAGGAGAAGAGGAAGATGCCGGTGACGGTGGGGTCGCTTTTCAGTGTTACAGAAGGTTTAGAGTGAGATTTGACTGTGGAAGTGTAGATTTGACTGGTAAATCATCATCTGGGGAGACGATGGCTGCTACTACACCCACCTCGGCCCCGCCTCCCAAAAAGAGCAGAGGAAAACAGGAAATAGAAACTCTACAGACAGCCAATGAAGAGCTGAGGGGCCGGTTGAGTGACTTACAGAATGAACTGCAACAGGAACGAGGCAAGGTATACTCGTCTGCTTTAGGCCTTTATTCACATTCTACAAGGATATTTATTGGAAACATTGTAACTGGACACAAAGTAATATTAATAACATAAAAGGCCACATGAGTGTACATAAAGAGACGCTTAAGGATACTTTTAAAAGGTGCACTTTGTCATTCATCAAGTTTTACTTTAAATGTTCCCTTATTGTAGTGATAACTTTGTTTCTAGTTTTTTATTATTTTATTATATCAATTAAAAATTGAAAATGTGTAATCAAAATTTTGATTAAAATATATTTAAAAACATGACACACACATTTCTATAGAAATGACGGTAACACTTCGGAAAGAGGAACGCTTGTTTACTATAAACTGTGACTTTTCCCTCAGTTAATTACTAATTTGCTGCTAAATAATAGTTAATAAGGTAGTTGTTAAGTTAAGGTATTGGGTAGGATTAGGAATATGGAATAAAGTCATATAGAATAAGGTGTTAATATGTGCTTAATTACTACTAATAAATGGCTTCTATTCTAGTAAGCATTCTAAAAAGCAACTAGTTAAGAGATCCTAAAATAGTGTTACTGACAGGACAATAGAACATATTTTAGTTTAAGTGCTCGATAGTACGTTTAGCAGTAACACTTTAACCATATTTCAAGGAATTATGAAATTCCATATAAAGATGTGCACTCTCAGAAATAAAGGTACAACAGCTGTTTCTGGGGTGGTACCTTTTCAAAAGGTGCATGTTTGTACCTTAAAGGTGCATATTAGTGCTTAAAGTGTACATATTTGAACCTAATACTGTAGGCACAACAGTGTACACCGGTGACAGCTTTATACCTTTATTTCTGAGTAAACTTAGTGCAAGCGCAAACTGAATGTAAAGAAGATTAGTTCTGTATGTTAAACTTGACTTCTTTCTCACGAGGATCTGTCTGCATTACTACAGTATGATGAAAACGGATCTATTTCTTTCAGACGTAGTTGTTAGTATCAAGTACTGTACATCATGTGCTAATGGCTTACGTATCAGTACAATACCAGAAGACAACTGGAAAACTGGAAATATGCGTTTTGCTTATGTGTTTATGACACATTTCCACATTCACTAGCGTGTTTTAAATAGTTCACTACATGAAAACATTACATCTGCTCTGCTGAGTGAGGAAAAATGAATTTAAAATGGTCCGACTGAACCACATTTTGTAAAACCCATGCTGTAGAACGTTATTCATACTGTAAATCATGCAAGAATGCCATTTAAATAAGATTGGATGCATTCTTCTTGTTGTTCAGGCAAGCATCTAAACCGATCCAGAAGATTTATCCTCTCATGAATCATATATCCCAAAATCCATCACCAGTCTGAGCAGTAATTTGTGCCAGTGATTGTTCGTGGCCATAAAGAGTAGAAGAGAACACATGGCACACCCAAAACAAAGGGAGAGCTTAACACTGCGGGAAAGCCAGGATTAATGTGACAGTTTATAGAGTCAAAGAGAATTATTTCACATAATTAAATTATGCCAACATGGTTTTAACAAGCAAGCATTAGTGTCTTCAATTTGATGCGATCTGCAACCGGGAACATGGGCTTTTTTGGGCTTGCTGAAGACTGAATCATTGTAGAGGTTTGATTTTTCATGATGGGATCCCAGCCAGAGAAGCCTTGCAGTAGTACATCCTAGAAATGACAAGCCCCTGGACAAGAAGTTGTGCTCTGTAAGAAAGGGCGTGATCTTTCTGATGTTGTGTAATTCAAATCTTGTGCTTTTTGAAGATCAGCTGGTCGTCAAAGATCACACCAAGATTTCTGACCTGAAGTTGGTGGGGTAATTGTAGATGAACCTACAGTAGCTGGATGGTGAAGTCGTGCTGTCGAGTTGGTGTGGCATAGGTTGAGCTGCAAGTGATGATATTTTAACCATGCCGAGATGTCTGCTAGGCCACTTGAGATTTGTGTAGGATCGTCTGGTTGAAAAGAGAGGTATAGCTCATAATAGTAGAGGTAGAAGTCATGCACCTGTATGATGGGACCCCAGTGATGTAGTGTATGTGGAGAAGAGAATAGGTCCAAGAACCAATCCCTGAGGAACCCCAGTGACCAGCTGATGTGTTTTGGATACCTCTCCTCCCCAGACCACCCTGAAAGACCTACCAGTGAGATAGGATTCATACCAGTGAAGTGCTGCCCAGAGGACCAGAGGATCTGATGACTGACAGTGTCAAAAGCAGCAGATAGATCCGGCAGAATAAGAACTGATGCTATAATAATACTGTGATCGATAGAAAGAAATAAGCATGCGAATGCTTAAACAAGTCTGTCTACATCAATGTCTTGCACAAGCAAACCAGAAACTTTTTAATCGCATCTGTTTAACAATTTTTCATGTAGGCCTACAGTATTTTTTATTTACATTTTACATTTTGGTCAGAGAGGGGGAAGATATTTACTTAAAAATGCACGTCTTGCTTGTTTGTCAGCCTTCCTTTTAGGTCTGTCATCATGGCAAAAACATTGTTTTCATTCTAGACTTGAATCGTGCTCTATCTGGGGCACATCTGACTTCTGGAAGCTTTTCCAGTTGCAGACAGCATGTTGTCTAATTGTTTCATCATGTTTGGAAGGAAACCTTATCTGACTCATTCCTGATGAGCTGAGAGGTTCTTTCCATCTGCTGAAGGTCTGAGGGACTAAAGCAGGGTTCCTCAAATCTTACCCTGGAGGTCCGATGCACTGCAGAGTTTAGCTCCAACCCTGATAAAACTCTCCTACCTGTGTTTTCTAATGATCCTTAAGACACTGATTAACATGCTCAGGTGTGTTTGATTAGGGTTAGATCCAAACTCTGCAGTGGATCCGACCTCCAGGGTAAGATTTGAGGAACCCTGTTCTAGACCATTGCCAAGTCAGCAGACTTCCACATTATTGTGGTTTCATAGAACAAATGATACCCAGAATTTATACTGTAAGGATCGTCATTTAATGAAACTAAATAAAATGTTTTACATGTAATGAATCTAGAATATATGAAAGTAAAAAAAAATTTAAACGTTACCAAAAAAAAGGATCTTGTTCATTATATTACAATTATTTGAGATGCACCTGTATATAGTTTAGTGTCCATAAGATTTTTTTTTTTAAATGTTTCTGAAGTGATCTTTTTTTCACCAAGCCGGCATTATTTTTTAGCAAAATACAGTAATACAGTAAATTATTATTTCAATTCGAAATGGCTAATTTCTAATTAAACATATTTGAAAATATAATTTATTCCTGTGATGCAGAGCTGAGTTTTCAGTGTCACATGAGTTCAAAGAGCAGTTCAAAAGAACAGGATTTTTTGAAATAGAAATATTTCGTAACATCGTAAATATCTTTACTGTCAAATTGAGTATGCTAATGCACCCTTTCTGAATAAAAGTTAGCATTTGTTTACTATATCATACAAGATTTTGCCATGCATTCCAAAATATTGACATAAGCTATGGGAAATAGTGAATTCAGTTGGAGAATGTTTCCATATGGTCATTGGGATTTGATGTTTGATTTTGATGAAGACAGCTGGCCGGTTCAGTGTTACAGCTGTTAAGTATTGCAGGTGGTGATCTTCGTGAAGTCTGTGCAGCGTTGTATTGCTCTGGCTCAGTTGCTGGTGGAGCAGAATTTCCCTGCCATTGCCATTCATAGAGCAATGCCTCAAGACGAAAGGTACAAAACTTGTAATGTTATAGTTATGATTGTATGATTTTTTTTTTTTTCGGTGCTCATATCACATTGGAGACTCTTATTATTATCCCAGATTAGCTCGATATCAGCAGTTCAAGGATTTCCAGAGACGGATCCTGGTGGCCACAAACCTGTTTGGCCGAGGTATGGACATCGAAAGAGTCAACATCGCCTTCAACTACGACATGCCTGAAGATTCAGACACATACCTGCACAGGGTTGGTTTAAGTTATGTGATAATGATTAATATAAAAAAATGTATGGAATGTGAAAGGATCAATCTGAGCAGCTTTAACTTTTTACATTCCTTCAGGTTGCGAGGGCCGGCAGGTTTGGAACGAAAGGTCTGGCTATCACCTTTGTGTCGGATGAGACTGACGCCCGCACTTTGAACGATGTTCAGGACAGGTTTGAGGTGAACATCAGTGAACTTCCAGAGGAGATTGACATCTCTTCATATAGTGAGTGTTAATGTTCAGTCTTTAGAGCTGATTTTTAGAACTGCCTTTTTTCTGAGGAACACAAAAAGATATCACAACAGACCAAATAAAAATGGAAATCTCATTTTTGGGTCAATGTTTTGAGGAAATAAGTCAAAACAGTTCTTATGTTATCTGAATTTGTGCACTTGTGTAATTTTCTCTTTGTGTATCTTTCTTAGTTGAACAAACACGATAAGACGACAGAACACAAAAGACTGCAGTTTCTTCGGAGGATGCATGGCATTGTAGCAACTGGTAGCAACTGAGAGTTTGTTTGTCACATAGACTGTTAATTGTGTTAGTGAATAAACAGCTCATATCCTAAACAGTGTTATCCTATAAAGTAGTGGATTTCCTAATACTTAGTGGTTCAGTTTGATTTTGCTTGTTGACAGTAAAAATGCATTATTTTCTATGTTAAAATTTCCTCCCAGTATGAATAATTTGCTTGTTTTTTTAATTTTTGGTTATTTATAACTGGGAGGCATAATTTTGGTTTTCTGTTAAAGGAGGCTGCTTTTTCATCAATGGATTATAATGGACCATAAAGTTGATTGCATTGATGTGAAATTGTTTGAAAGTTATTCAATGTATTAGCAGTATATGCTGAGTGCTTGTTACCAGTGAGGTAGGCATCAACGAAATGTGTTCAGTTACCAGACAAATGACAACTTTGTTTAAACTAAATAATGCTTGTTTAACCAAATAAAATATGTTTGTTTAATTTACACACACACTTTGTTTAAACATGAGCAGTTTTACATGTTCGTAAGATTTTTTTTTTGGTGGTACCTAAACAGTCTAAATCCAAAAGTTAACCTCCCTTGTCCCCAGTTTTGTACATTATGCTGTGCACTAAAAAAACAGTTCGCGTGACATCACCAACCGTGCACGACGGAGTGGAACACAGAAAATGAAGGACCTCTATGACCTTCAGAAGTGATTTACACTGCAAAGGTGTCACAAAAATGCTTCATTTGACTCTGTCAATGACTCTTTATTGCTGCTCTGAGATGGTACGAATGCTTTTACAGCACTTTTAACTATACTCTCATTCTGGTGTAATAATCAAGGAATTTTGCTGCCGTGCCATGAGTGAAGCAGGCGCAATGATATTACGCCGAAATGAGAGTATAGTTCCTAGTCATATCAACCTAGAAAATGAACACTTTACATTTTCCGCCAGTCTTAGTACACGATGCAACTACAGAAGAGTCACGTTTTAAATAGGTTTAAAAAAAAATTTAAATATCGAAACTCTTTAGTCATTTTATAATGCAACGCTAATGGTCTAATCGGATTCAATGATTTATGCTAAGCTATGCTAATTTTTGGGACCACCAGACCTGGCAATCGGCTGGATGGATTCAAAAACGGTAAAACACATCTGTATTACTCTAGGGATGTTGGAAAATGAGCCTATGTTCCTTTAAGCATTGCACGCTAATCTGCCACTTTAAATGATTAAGCTCATTAGCTTATAGCAAGATTGATTCTGATTGGGTGCCAATGTTTTTACTGTGCATCAGTTGGAATAAAAAGTAATTCTAATGACAATGCTTCTCTGTACCCATTGTTTAGAACTCTATTGTTATGTTTAAAGTTATCACCCTTGGTGTGAACAGGTCTTTACAACTACCTTTCAGTGCCAAAAGACTTCTTGTATATTTTCCTAAAGTTCATAGAATTCAGTTTACTTATATTAACACACATTGGAGTTGGGCATCTATCTACTGAATTCATCGCTGCATCGGAAGTTTCTAGTATAGACCGCTTTGTTTCTGTATAATAACTTAGTTTTGTTCGCATAAATCCTACCTGACTGAGCTGCTGTTGTTTTTAAAACCAGCTGCTTATTCGGACTGGTTTTCTGTAGAAGTGCAAAAAGCATGGTGAAAAAGGAGGTTTTTTAGCTCTCTCTAACAAATCATAAAAAGATGCATTCTGAACCACTTCATTTCAGCTTCTATTCTTTTCCCTCATTTGATGTGGCAATATGATCCACCAATTAATCAATCGTGCTGGAATGAGATGTTTATCCCTTTCCCAGAAATATGGCTAAAAGAAACACAAAAAAAATGTCCAATTCATCTAATCAGCAACACACATCCTATGGCTTTTCGAAAGGTGCTGTTGGTTGTACAAGAACAGGAAAGAACATAGTAACGTCAACCACAGAGCCATGAGACAGGAAGTAAACAGGACACAAGAGGGGTGAGAAAGGAAATCTGGAGCGACAGAGACGTCAAAGGTGTCAAATTGGACGCCTGGATCAGTGCTGATGTTGGGGGTTTGGACAAATGATCCCTGGAAGGAAGTCACCAGATCAGATTTCAGCTTCAACAACCAACATGACACAGAAAGAACACATTTACAAACCTCAAAATTAGTGGATTTAAAAGAGAAAATTAAACATTTAGGACCTAAACAAATAAAAAATATTCCAAAATGGACCAAAAAAAAGACAGAAAAAACAGCATATATTGCCAAATATCAAAATAGTCTTTTTTATTCTCAATGTATTAAAGTTATAAACATTTCAGGCAGTGGTTTCACACTTCTTCATACTGCATATGCATTAATATCAGATCATTTCTCTCCCAAACATTTAGATACAGTACATTTATTTAAAATGTTTCCTCTGGCCTACTGAAATCCATTCATTTCATCCGTAAGAACATATAAAGCGATTTTCTATGACCACTGGTTTTGCAACAAACCTACGACATCTTTAAAAAGCAATGTGAGCTCTCCCGGTCCAGGAAGAGCAGTTAAAACAAAAAAACAGGTTCAAGTACAGTACTTCAACAGAAATGGCACAAAAGAGATGCTGTCCAGAGTTTTGGTATGTCAGTTACACAAGCCTTGAATAGTTTCTGGCAACAAGCTTGAACTTCATAGATTCAACGGTGCTACATAAAAGTCAAATGAACGAGTCTGCGCTTTTATACGAATGCATCGATCAAATTAGACAACAATTATACACAATCTTCTGCATATATGCAAATATAATTTCTTCTTTTGAGCGTTATCGTGAGATTCACTCAAAAGACACTGTGGTAGGACAAAATATAAAACCTCTTATTTGTCTTTTGGATTGATGTGAAAACAACAGAAAGGTCAGTACGTTCAAATAAGGAAAAAGAAACAATCAGATCTTTTTCTCCATGTCAGAATGAGCGATTCTGCATAGGAGCTGTTTGCAGCGTAGCTCTGTTTTCTCTGAGGGAAGATTGTTGCATGATTGCTGCGCAAATACGATGCATCAACTATTGTGCTGTTCCCAGCATTCCTGGGTGTTCCTCCATAAAACAGCAGTTATTTTATACTCACATCTTAGCGTTAACCTTTCACACCCTGCCTCTGTTTTCTTTGGTTTGAGAGGGCGTTACTCTCCTCCTGTACTTGTAATAATAGTTGTGAGTTTTCTCTTTCTGGTCTATTGTGGTCCGAAGCTCGTCTTCCTCAGCTCCAGCTGGTGTCATATTTAATCCAGCCCTCAGGGGGAGCCAGATAAATTCTTCGTCCTCGGGAAATAAAGCTGACTACGCCCCTGTAACCAGCACGGGGAACCCCTGACTTCAAGTCATCCATAACTCCCAAGTTGCGGGCCAGCACTTTAAAGCTGTCTCTGCTGGAGTACTGAACACGAAATGGCCCGGAGCCTTTGAGACTTCCACCCTGCTGCACTTCCTCCACTTTCACCAAGGGGGCGTTATATACTTCCTTTTCAAACATTTCATTGTACTTCTCCTTGACCAAGTAGGACAAGTCCAGACTAGTGAAAGGCACGAAATCAGTATTGAGTTTTATGTAGCGCAGATACTGGTCAAAAAATTGACCCAAACTGACGCCTTTCCGGCCGAATGTTATAGTCCTGGAGATCTCAGGACGAATGCACGAGCGGTCCTTCCGCTGCTCTGGGTGCCGCATCCAGTCATCCCAGAATGCCTTGGGCCACTTGGGCTCCAGCTCTGCCCAGACTTCCTTCAAAAGCATCCATCCGAGGCCTGGAAAGAAATCTGTCCGGTAAAGGAGGTCAGCCTTTCCGGGATCTACCAATCCATCCCGTCCGTTATCGTTCCAGGCAGAAATGCACCATAGAGTCGGATCTGATCGCAAGATGGGGTAGAGTGCACGGAAATACTCGAAAAAGTCTGGGGCCACCTACAAGATGAAACAAAAGCGGTTTAAAGACGAAGAAGAACTGAATATTAACAAGGAACTATTTCTGGACAAAAAAAGGCTTTTTAGATATGTTCAAAGATGGTTAGGTGAACATTTGTTAAACCAGCTGGCTGTTTTATAACAAACGTACAGGGAAAAAAATGTGTGTTTGAGCCTTAGGGAATCTCCGTGGTGCTTAACTGTGATGCTCAGTAGAGCATAACCAATGTTACCATCAACTAAATTTGCTGAAATCAGGGAGCAAACCTGGATTACAATGGTCAGCAGAATAACAATACAAACAAATGCCACTAAATAGCATTATTTTCACAATTACTCTGAAATTTCAGTCTCACCAAAGACCAGAGATGGGTAAAGATGGTTGACCAGCCACCCAACAATCAACTAAACAGATCAGATGGATCAAGGGCGTCCAAACTGTGAGGCCGGTGTCCTGCAGCATTTAATGCCACCTTGCTTCAGCACACCTGCCTGGAAGTGTCCAAAATTTTTGCAAGAGCCTACTGCAACCCAGATATCTGTAATTATCAAATGCTATTTAAGAGATTAATTAAATGTTCGATCAGGGTGGGAGCTGAACTTTGCAGGATGGTAGATCTCCAGGAATGGGACTGGGCACCCCTTATCTAGAAAGTTTTAGAGCTGCAGAGGTCATGGAAACATACCTGAGTCAGCTAATCAAGGATTACTAGGCATACTAAAAATTTCCAGGCAAGTTAGAGCTAAACTCTGAAAGGCTTTCCAGGACCGATATTGGACACACCTGTTTTGCAGATTATTATTATTTATATATTTATTTTAATGTGGTGCTTTCAAAGCTGTGATATTTAGTGTCAATCTATAACATTTTCAAGCTTTTCCTGTAAGAATTAAATTCATGGAAGAAGAAAAAAAATCTAGTATATGGGTAGTTGACAGAAATTGTACTGTATCCTATGGCGTGACATGGCAAAAATTTAGAACACACAAATAACACGATTTTTTTTGAATGAATTAAAAATAGAGAGAGTTTTATCTTATCTATCAGGAGACATGGTGTTAGCATTCACTGTTATGCTGATGATACCATATTTCTTATATTTCTATATTTCAGGTGAAATACACCAAATTGAGAAACTAACTGAATGCATAGCTGATATAAAAAAATTGGATGACAAGTAACTTCTTACTGTTAAATTCTGAAAAAGGTGTTAATTATCGGACCTAAAAACCCCACATGTAAAAACCTATGCTGAAAAAAGCAGACCCTTCCATAATTTCTAAGTAAGAGAACTTGCAAAATCACAGGGTGATCAAATACTTATTGACCTCACTGTGTATATATATATATATATATATGTATGGAGTTGACTTCTAAGAACCTGTTTTCAATTAGATTTTGAAAAGATGTGTGTTCATGGACACGGTTACTTGTAAAATGACTCAGATATTTAAAGTTAACTCTATTTCCCCTCGAGCACAACAGAGGTTTGTTTAAACAAACAAAAAAATGTAAATTTTTATTTTCAATTCCGTCACAGAACATAGTAATAAGTATGCAAAAAAAAACAAGTTTGCCTGAATAGTAAAATTAAACAAGGACCTTGATCCCTTCCTTTAGAGAACTCACGACAGGAAGACTGAAGCTTTACCGCTGTCCTATTAATGGATTTTTTGGTGCATATTAGACTTTGTAATCAGTTCACCTGTGAGAATTTCAAAAGGAAAGGTTCAGAAATGTGCAAATGAAAATATTCCCTCTGAGCAAGACACAAGCTCTTATCAAAATTCCTCTCTATGAATTATAAAAGAGGACAAATGTGGCTTCCTTTGAGATACGGCACTCGCTGTGTGGATCTGGTTAACCTATAATGATGCTCAAATGCAGGACGAATATGATGACAGTGAATACCATTCATAATGAAAACATGTTCACGATCTTACCTCCAGATCATCCTCCACAATGACCACTGTGGAATAAGCGAAGACGTTGAACACTTGGTTCAGGGCCCAACGGTAGTGTCTGGCGATCTTGTAGTAACCCTGGAACTTTCTGTGATCGGGTCGCACTGGAATGTCTGCGAGATCCGGTTGGCTAATGTGGGTTATCTGACTGCCATAGGAGCCAATCACCCTTGCCGTATCTGCATGTCCACAGTCCTGGCTGACAATGATTGGATGAAGCTCAGCAGAAGAACGGTACTGTATAAGTTTATCCAAACTTCTCTTAACTGTTACTCTGTCACAAGCAATGACAAGAATTGGGATAATGATTTGAGGGCTTGGCTTAGTATGGTCTTCTTCATTTTCTGCAATTTTCTTGTCCTCTTGTTTCTGCTCCTCTTCCTTCATGACCAGCTGGGGTGGCGTAACTATTAGAACTTCATGTTTTTCTGTTACAATTTTTGCATCATCTACAATTTTTTGACTTATAGGTACTGCAGGAATCTGCTGAGGTTTTTTAGGTTCCTCGACGTTCTTTTCAGTTTTTGTGTTCTCTGATTCCCTCTTTCCCAATTCTTTCCGCTGTTCCCATAACTCCCTGTGACTCTGTATCTGTTTGAGAAGCTTCTTCTGAGTCTCCAGTTCTGATTCTACTTCTTCGGCCAATCTGATCACTTCGCCGGCCAATCCATTAGCTCCGCCCAATTTTGTTTTTCCACCTCCCCACTCCTCTCCGGCCCCTGGTTCAGCTCCGCCTCCCTCACCAAGTCTGCCAATAGGAGGCCTCCCCCATAGGAAGAGGAGAAGCAAGGCGTTCCATGCAACAAACAGAAAAGCTCCACACAATATAAGAGATCCTTTCTTGCGAACCATGGTCCAGTGACACCACACAAGGGACCGCAGGGAGGAAAATGCTGGAAATCGAAAAAAGGGAAGCAAGGTATAAATCCAGCAATACAATAAAATAAATCATCAATCACAGGCAAGAGTGAGGTAGAGAATAAATAAATGTGAAGTTTGAGTATGATTTTTTCACATTTTTTGAAAATGTGCATGGCACATAGCTTTTTGCTAGGTACTATTTACAGATTTTAATAAATTAAAGCAACACTTCATACATTATATATACAAAAGTAGTGTTGAAAATTTGTATATCAAATGGCAAATAGCAGGTAAAATGATAAGACATTGAAAAAATAAATAATGTGGTAAATTTACTACTTTGCATATTTTCTATGATTAAAATCTCACTTTCCAATGTTCTTGTCATCATATTTTCCTTTTAATTATACTATTAAATGTGTAATATAAATGTATACAATTTATAAATATTTATACATATTATGATTTATTGTTATGGCTGAAACTAGCAAATTTCACAAAATGAAAATGTTTGAATTAATAAAGCAACATAAAAGATTGTTTTAAAACTTTTAAAATGAATAAATTAGCAACAATGTAAAAGTAACATATAAGCAAGCATTTCTGTTGTTTGAACAGAAGTCCAGTGTTAATCTTAGAAACTGCTGACTGTAGCTATGATGAATCACTCATTGCAGCCAGTTACCCACAAGTCACCCACAACTCTTGCAACAGTTCCAACTACATTTATCACTGCATGTCTTGTCTTTACACTCACATCTCGTCACAGCAGTTTGAAAGGGAAATATCAGACTGTGTAAAGACGTTTATCGCAGTATGACTGCCCTTAAATCTTATTCGCCTATATTTCATGTACTACAGCTGCCTTGATCTCGAACACAAATTTGAGTATTTCATTCACCCCACTCCACAGGAGGGCTTTAGGAAGTACAAACTTCCCAGCATGCTTTGAAAACTATGCAAACCCATCTCTTGGCAGGCTGAGGGCACTCCAGAGTAATTAAAACTGACAGTTTGATCAGACCGCCATGTGCCATCATTGCAAAAGAGTACTCTGTAATTACCGTGACAGTCGATGGAGATTTTTTATTTTTTTTTCCCGGATGGGCTGAACCAAAACTCACCGCTATCAGTCCTGAATCCTAATTAGCTGATGCGTCTCATGACCCTCGTCTTTGGACGGCAGGGGCAGGCTACTAACAAGAGCTAGCCTATTTTTTTTCTAAGTGGGCCAGACCAACATAGTTTGTATACCAGACAGGAATTTCCTTCTAAATGAGGCCTACAATTCCCAAGAGTGAAATTCAGAAAGATTCGGTCTCATGATGTCAGTTGTACTATAGTGCCAAGTGTGTTTTTATGTTACCATGTGGTGTGGCCAATGAACAGAAGTCCGTCACTGATAACAGAAGAGTCTTAGCACGCTGACAGTCCGACAGAACTGAACATCCATCCTCCCTAAAACAGAAACGTGGCATTGCCCAGTGGTTGCTTTCTGGATTTACGAGGTCATAAATATTCTTTTGAGTAAGCACTTTTTCATTGGACACAAAAACCATGGCACTCGTGAAGGATAGGGAGAATTATACAGGCACTATCCGCACAAGAAAAACAACATTATCCAGGTGGACTCCAGCATATAGTGGCGTTAGTGCAAACACTGTGTAACAGCAAACATCCCACGCTGCTGCTGACATTGAGAAAGACAGACTAACAGTATTGATCCCCGAGAGGAAATTCTAGTTACAAAGGTCACATGTAGTCTAATAATTTAATTACTAACTGTAATATCTACTGTTATGGTTATTTTTTTTTTTTATGGACATAACTCTGGTCAGTAAAACCAGTAATACTGTGAAATATTATTAGAATTTAAAATAGCTGTTGTATATTTTAATATATTAAAACCGCAAAAAGTTACATTTTCAGCATCATTACTCTATTTTTGTGTCATATTATCCTGCTTAAAAACTGAGATATTTTTTTTCAGGATTATTTGTTGATTAGACAGTTTGACAGAACAGCATTTAGTTGAAATAGATCATCCTATTTTGCAACAATGTCTTAACTTTAAACTTTAAATAAATAAAATTATTACTTAAATTACCTAACATTTCTAAAAAAGTAGTGAACATGCACATAGATATTATAATAATATTTTAAAATAGCATATAAAATGTAGACAACATGACATATTGGAATTTATTTTGCACAAAATAATTACTAAATTATAGTTGTACATTACAATTCAAATATTATATTATGTTATTAATATGTAATGTTAACAGTGGAACTGACAAAAACAATTTTTTTTTTTAATTGATTTGACTTTTTACTGATATTAGTTTAAACACTTTGGTTTTCCTAAATCTAAGCACAATTAAACGAAACCTGTTAGTAACTGATAGTATGGATCATAGTGTAAAGACCAGATTTCCTTTAACTGACAACTTCATTTTGAGCAGTATGCTGATTTCAGAATTATCAAATCAAATCAAATCAAATTTTATTTATATAGCGCCATACAACAACCTAAAGGTGCCCAGGGCGCTTTCC
>JAUCNO010000353.1:10376033-10387122 GCA_032353835.1 Enteromius viviparus
GGTCTCCCACACACTCTCTCACACTCTCACACACTATAATATGCTGTTATGCTCCATATAACTCCATATAAAAGCTAACTTCTTTTTTTTGCACAGGAATATCTAAAGGGTTAATGGTGCCAAATGATGATCAACGTTAAAAATTTTAAATTTGACCTCTTCTCAACAGGGAAAACCACAAACAATCAATGCTTGCTTATATGGTGTCATGGTGATGGAATCAAAAAATGTGGTTATAATGGAAGTCAAAGGGCCAAAAACGACCATGAACAGTAAATGAGGGAGAAAAAATTTAAATCTTATGCTGCAAAAAAAATTAACAATGCAAGAAAGCCAATGTTGATAGTAATCTTTCACATGTCCAAGACTGTGATAAAGATCCAATCCACGATTACCTTTTATATTCAAAATAAGTAATTTTTTTTGTGTTTTTTTTCCCCCAAATCAGTGACATCATTTATGAAATTGGCAATTAAAGAGTCAAAATCCAGATTTTTTTAAAAACATTTGGTAGTGTTGGACACGACTGAAGTTGATTAATAGATTTATGTGAAAAAATGTAAAAAAAAATATTTATCTGGGACATTTTTACAGCCCTTTCATTTAGGGTCGTTTTTGACCCCTAACATAACGAGAGGGAGAAAAAATGTAAATCTGATGCTGCAAAAAAACTAACAATCCATGAAATCTAATTTTGTTAGTAATCTTTCACATGTCCAAGACTGTGATAAAGGTAAAAAAAAATCCAATCCACAATTACCTTTTATATTGAAAATTAGTAATTTTTGTGTTTTTTTTCCCAAATCAGTGACATCATTTATGAAATTGGCAATTAAAGAGTCAAAACCCTGATTTTTTTTTAAACATTTGGTAGTTTTGGACAGGACTGAAGTTGATTAAGAGATTTATGCAAAAAAATTTTGAAAAAATATTTATCTGGGACATTTTTACAGCCATTTAATTTATGGGTCGTTTTTGACCCCTAACCAAACCAGAGGGTAGTAAAAGTGCCAACAGTGCATTTTTGAGGTTTTGAAAAATTTCAAAGCATTTTCCAAAAATATGTGTAAAATTAGGCCTTCTCACCAGAAATCTTTCAGTTTACTGAAACAAAGAGAAAGATATGGCCAAAATAAGACTCAAAAGCACCCCCTAGGGGGCGAAAACGCCCCCAACAGTACATAAGGGTAGGAAACAGAATTGGAATTGAATTGGAATTACAGGAAGTGGAATTCAATTCAGGAAGAATAAAAAAAAAAAAAAAGATAAACGCAGAGCAGTGTAAGCACGTCCGTGACACGCGCTGGCGCATGTTTGCGGTTGAATACAAATAATCATAATTTATGCACAACTAGACAATATCAGTGAAAATACATCAGGGCAACCCGGCACAGAGAAAGAAAAAAAGCAGAGATGAAGCCGGTGCTTCAATTTCAGATACGTTTATAATCCTGTGAAACATTTTTGACTGATGTTAGTAGACTAATGTGTTTTATTGTCATGATTCCACCACCAACAACAACTCATCTCACTTAACATTGCAGTTTCCATGACGTAAAATGTATTATATAAAAACAACGAGGCAATAAATGGTATATGGTTTAACTATGGTTTCATTGAATAACAAAAACGTGAACGTTTTATTTTGTGTGATTTCTGAATGCTTATGACTATAAAATCATGCTGTATTAATAAAATCATATTGTTTCTATCTAGGGCTACAATTGTAATTTATAAATAAGATAATTACAAGATAATTACAATTAATTAATTTAATTTTATATTTATAGAAAATTCTATTTCCACCCCATATAGGCTAGTAGTTTTGTTTGTTTGTTTGTTTGTTTTTTAAGGGAGGGGGCACAACAATACTATTCTGCTTAGGGCACCTATTTGGCCAGCAGCGGCCCTGAATATTCAACACGGCTCTTACAAGTGCATAGAAATTTCTGTTCAGTTAGAACCAAAAATTTGAGTTGGTTGTAATTTGACTATTTTATACAGTTGTTGTAATTTGTGTTTTAACATTTTTTTTTTAATTGATGTTTTGTTTAATTTACAATATAATACATTAAAAAAAATCTTTTTTTTCTTCAGGCTACTTAAATTTATTTGGGGCTACCAAAAACTGAAGAGTGCCAGCCCAAAGGGCTACCAGGGATTTTGAAATTTAGGAGCCCTGGTAATTAAATATTGAATGTATTCCGAAATGTATAACCACTGTCACTCAATTATTAATTCATAATGTACTGTTCTCATTTTTATTTACTTGCATTTTACCAGCTCTATTTCTTACATTGCTTGATATTGGTAAATCATCATAAATAAAGTTCAAATGTATGACAAATGAATGCTCAGCAATAAACAGAATTCAGTGGAATTCTTCCTGAATTGAATTCCACTTCCTGTAATTCCAATTCAATTCCAATTCCATTTCCTGTCAGCTGCATGCAGTTCCAATTCCAATTCCATTCCAGGAAGTGAATTGGAATTTGCAATTCATTCTCAATTCAATTCATGAATGGCCCCAAACCTGATGTATATGTTTAATGACAATATGTTATGTTTATATATTAAATATATTTATATATAATATCAAATATAAGAAAATTAATATTTAAATGCATTTACATGTAAATACTTTCAAAATATATACTTGTATATATTTATATATTAACTTATATACGTGTGTGTTTTAATATAAACATAATAAATAAACACAGCATAAAAATTAGTAAATTAGTACTGGAATATATTTTAAATGAGGTTTTATTTTAATTTTAAAGTTTGTCATTTTATTTATTGTATTATATTTTGTAATTTCTTAAATGTTTTGAATATTTTTATATAGCATTTAATTTTAGTTTTAGTAATTTTAGTAAAAAGTTAGTACATTATAATTAGTTGCCAAGGCACTTTTTATGTTTTCATTACATTTGTATGTTTTATTTTCATTTTTGCTTTAATTAAATTAACAAAAAATATTTTTAATACTTTAATACTAATGTTTTTAACACAAAATCCACAGCCAATTATTAATAAAAATTGTTGTAAAACATTTTAAACAAACATTGTTTTTATAGGAATTTTGAGGCTTTGGGTCAATGTGTATTAATTAGCATTGTACTAATATTAAATACAAGTCATGTGATTATTTTCAAAGGCCAAAAACAACAAACAGTGTATATCAAAATGTTAAACTATTATTTTAGAACAACAACAACTAAAGACTAACATAATTTGTTTGCTTTAAATAAAATAAGAATCACAACTTTATATACAATATGAAAATCTATATTAATTATAAATTTGCATTTATCTTAAAGATTTTAAAGAGAAAGTATTAAGTATTTCAGTATTAAGTCAACTTTAAGAGAGTGTTAGATGATGGCAAATGTAACATAAAAGTAAAAGTATAGAGTCTGCACAATTAAATACCCAGTATCAACAATAAGCGATAAATTAAAACTCTCTAATATCCCTAATATTGGTCCATATGTATTGGACTTCCCCACTATTAGCTTTAAAACATGGGCCAAATATGGTGCACATTCTCACGTTTAATTGGACAAAAATCAACGCCAAAAACAACACCTGCAATTGACTAGCAATATCAAGTAGCAAATTATGGTAACTGCTGTGGCATCAACTGAAAACTATTGGTTATTAAAAATGAAGACAACCTCTTTGATTGGCCAAACCCAAATATCTAGCTTTGATAGTAAAATAAACAACTCAAACTAAATAAGTCAAAACTACTTCAATTTCATGATATCTTCATATTTTGTACTATTTTGGAACAGGTCATGAAGTCTGAGAGTGTATGTGTCTGTACCTCCAAAGAAACCCCTGAGATGACATCAAGAGGGTCAATGACATTTCCTAAAGATTTACTCATCTTCCGCCTGTATTTATCTCTCACCAGAGAGTGAAAGAGCACCTGTTTGACACAGCAACAGAGACAGAAATACAATAAAAGAGTCAGAGCTGCACAAAACAGAGACATTTTGATGGCAAAATAGACATTTTGGATACTTTTGGTATATGACACAAACCGAAACATACATTTTCCGTTCCTGCCAACTTTACGATATGGCATTTAGAGTTATGAGCTCAGCAATAAGCCATCGCACCAACCTGTTTAAAGGGCAGTTGGCCTGTCAACTCTCTGCCTAGCATCACCATCCTGGCCACCCAAAAGAAGATGAGGTCACTTCCTGTTTCCAGAATGGAATTGGGGTAGTATTGTCTGAAGTCTTCAGTCTGAGGATAGAGATCAAAGCAGGTTCATTCAAAATATCAATACACTAGACTTGTCTGGTTTCTTTGATGGGTTCATGATGTTGAAAGTAAAATGGAATTTAAAAATGCAGAACCTGCTGAGGCCAGCCGAGCATCGCGAACGGGAAGAGACCAGAGGAGAACCACGTATCAAGCACATCTGGGTCTGAAACAAATATTAATAAAGGCTTAATATTATTAATAGTATAGGCTTTATGAAGTGAATCGATGTGTTTGTGTGTAGACTATGTAGTGCATGTTTTTCTTAGAACTACATATAACTCAGGCAGGAACGAAGATGGGGCCTAGTGGGGATATATGGATGATAAACATTTATATAAAGCAGGTTAAGCAGAGAGATGGGGCCTGAAAAGGATGTATGGAGATAGGTCTAGTTTGTGATGAGAAGGGGGACAGCTGAGAGGCCCACTGGTGCCTGCGTGTGACTCAAGGGACAACAGAGCCTAGAATAAGAGAAACAGAGCCCCAAGAAAGTGTGGAAAAGTACAGCTGCTAACAACTTCACCTTGAGGGTTGTAAGAGATATAAGGTGGTGGTGGAGGAACACCCTCCTTGTTTGTTACACTCTGCAGCAAACAGCTGTTTCTGTATGACTGTCTGACCTTGCAAAAATAAAACTATAAAAGGCAAATTACCTTTTCACGGTGAGAGAGTTGTTTCTAAATTGCACCTACATCATCTGCTGGAAACCCACTTTCTTGTGAACAGGAGTAGGACAGTTATGTATGTATGTTTTTCAAACACAAAGGCATCGATTCGCTTCAGAAGGCCTTTATTAACCCCCTGGATCTGTGTGGAGTATATTTTTTCGAGATTTCTAAATCGCAAAAAATGTGTGGCATTCGGCTTTTGCTTTTGCTTTTTATAGTCGTCATTCATTGTATGTGTTTTTTAATAAAGCCCTGCGTGCTGTTTTCTTAATCCAGCTCCCGCAAACAATCTAATATTGGATGTAATTATCGCACATCAGGGAGCTGCTATCAATATGCGGAGAATTTAAATCTCTTTGGATGCAGCTTGTGTTGGACGTAGGGTTGCCAAATCCACATTTTTTGCATGAGTTGATTTTAAAACTGTCACGGAGGGTTGATTTACTTAATTACAGTTGATTGAAATGAGACATTTTGCATTCTGCCTATGATAAAACCGTGGCAGACGTTATGTTTTGTGAAGAATGGCCAGGGAAAGACTTTTAGCTGTGTTTATGATCTGCATAAAGGTGTAAAATATGTATTTTAGGAATGGAAATGACAACTACGCAGCTTGGAAGAACCAGGACATTTTTAATATGACTAGGATGGCTTGAGGGTGAGTAAATAAGGTACTTTTAATTTTTAAGTAAACTATCTTTTAATTATATTTTAAAACAGAAACATTTCACAGTTTTATATTTTCTGTATTTGAATCCAATCAATGCAGCTTTGGTACACGTAACATTGTTACGGTACAAAAACATTACAAAATCTTGCTAACCCTAAACATTTAAATGGTAGTGCAGATTATGAGTATTAATCATTAAAAAAGGAGTGTGATTGATTGATGTGAACTCACCCTGTGTGAGTGTGATGTCATCAGGATTGACCCCAAACTTCACAGCGGCACGCTCTCTGGCCTCTGCAGCACTTCTGCCCCAAACCCACTGCTCCTGCTCCAGACACAGTCAAGAACAATCAACGCCTCACCAAATATGATTACACATTACACACATTAAGGGTAATTGTTTGGACTACATATACAGATTTCTTGATAGTGCCACACCTCTTCTGCGTCCTGTGAGTTTCCCACTGTCACTCGATAGGCCGGTATCTGATGACCCCACCAAAGCTGTCTGGAAATACACCAATCGCTGCAAGACAAGACATAGACACTTACTCAAACATGTAACTGAAAGAATATTAACAGAAGTGTGAAATTGGTCAAAAGAACAAAAAGACGTACATGACCCTAAATCACAAAATATATAGCCTCGCAAAGTAAAAATTAATACGGCTAACCTGACGTTGGACAGCCAGCTCTTCCACGTTTTTGTGTAAAAGTGGGGAATTATCTGTAGATCTCCTTCCTCCACTGCCTAAAAAGAGCATTTACATGCATGTCAGTATGTGCGCTAACAAAATCATTAAACAGAGTAATGAAATTTCAAGTTAATTGACAGTTAGTGCAATATGATCGATCAGTAACAGGAATATGTTTTCCAGTAAAGTGCTTGATGAGCCACACATTTGTTGTTGCTCAAGGGGGTATTGACAGATGCAGTTAATAACACACACGCATGTTAACCAAACTGACATTAATTTAACCATTTATTGTAAATGTGCATGTATGTTTGATACACAATATATATATATATTTTTTAAAGAAGTCTCATTTATTTTATCAAGCGGCAAAACAGTAATAGTGTGTGGGTGGGGGGCTTATTATAATTATGAGAAAGCCGTCGTTGAAAAGTTGCATCTGTCCCACGTACTGTGTGGTTTAGCACATCAGCATAATTTATATCTGATGCACACGTTTAAAAAATGCTCACTCACTTGAACTGCTTTTCGGCCCATTTCCTGACAGCGCACGAACCACTGTTTCTTCAGCAATGGTTCAATGACATCTCCAGAACGACTACGTGGGAGGAATAAAATCAAGATAGGACAAAAGGTCAAAGACTACTGGTATTTCTTAGTCGAAAGAACATGACAAAAATGTTTGAGAGGAACGGCCTGCCTGAGATATAGAAGCCTGCAGTCTTCTTGAAATGAGAGGATGAGGAAAGATTTGTGGTCTGATATACAAAGCTTTACCTGCAGATTGGTAATGACATGGGATGATCCTTCTTTCCTCTGAACAGCTTTCTCTCCATCAGTGCAGTAATTACACGTTCCCTGGCATCAAACCGCTTAACACCCTAAAGGGACAAAAACATTACATGCTAAATATCCATGGAAACATTTATACACTCATGGCCAAAAATATGATCAAAGAAGGCTGTGAAAATTAATCTTGTATTGGATAATAACACAAATAATGGAATCCTTTTATTCAATACTTTTTCTTTTTCTGCCAGCTTAACAGCTCTAAAATTTCTCCTAAATGCCTGATGAGGTTAGAGAACACCTGACAAGAGATCAGAGACCATTCCTTCATCCGTCATCACTCTAGATCCTTCAGATTTCCCAGCTCCATGTTGGTGTTTCTTCTTTTCAGTTGACCTCGCTTATTTTCTACAGGGCTCAGGTCAGTGGACTAGAACGGCCAAGTCAGAAGCTTGGTTTTGTGCTCAGTGACCCATTTGTGTGTTGTTTTTGAGATTTGTGTTTGGATTATTGTATGGTTGGAGAATTTAAACAAGTAAAAACTCTTCAGAACAGTGTGTAGGTTTCAGCATCATAGAGAAACATTGGAAGACCAGAAGCTTGCATAGTTTTTATGGGGTTTATGCTTCAAAAAGTGACATGGGCAATGGAATTTATTTTATTAAATTTCCTGAATCCGAACAAAATAGAGCCAAATGTCCCTAAGCATGCAACCTCAACCCAAACTAAGACAAAATGTTCATTTTTTGGCTGTCATACAATTTTCATCTGCTCAAGCAAAATGTTAATGTCATCTTGTGCTTCATCAAGGTATCTCTGACTAAAACTAGAGCTATAAACGTAGTTCATAATTAATTCTAATGCATATGATTGCAATTAATGATTTGATTTTCTTGGATTCACAATGACTTGATTCAAATAAGGATAACCTTACATTTACAAATTCCTTCTGGAACTCAAATGATGGACCCTTATTTTATATTACATTCGTGTTGTCAAATGGTTCATTGCGATTAATCTCATCCAAAATACATGTTTTTTGTGTACATAATATATGTATGCCTCCTGTGTATATTTATTATGTATATATAAACACACACACACATGCATGTGTATATATATATTTCAGAAAAATAAACATAGATATTTATTATTATAAATATAAATTTATTTATAAAATGTATTTATTTATATGAATATAAATACAGACATGTGAATACATAAATATTTTCAAAACATATATGTATATGTATATATCTATATATATATATATATATATAGATATATATACCAAGCACCCACATGTTTGTTTTTCTACTGTACAGACTGTATTAGTGTATTGTCCTACACTGACCCTACACCTAAACCTACCCCTTACAGGAAACTGTGTGCATTTTTAGATTTTCCAAAAAAACACCATTTTGTATGTTTTTTAAGCCTTTTGAATTACGGGGACACTGAAAATGTCCTCATATAACACCTACATATTGTAATACCTATGTCATACCCATGTCATTATACAAATATGTGTCCTCATAAACCCGCACACAAACACAGAAATCAAATTTACAAACAAAAACTTTTATTTTGTATGCCATTAACTGCGTTTAATCGTTTGACAGCCCTTAAAAACATAACATAACAAAGATCTGCAAGCATATTTAGACCTTTGGGCTGAATTTTAGTAACATGCTGGTTTTGGGGTTGGAAACACAGACCAGGATACCATATTAAATATGCTTTAACTTCCCAAGGAGGAGGCTGAATGAGGATATGTTGATCTCAGAGCCCTTTTATTGTCTCTGTAGTGTCATGATTTTGAGATATTCCTACATCTAGCTGACCTTTGTTAAGACATACTGCTAATGAATATTTAAAGGCTTACACTACAGATGCTTTGACCTTTATAAAAGTCTTTCCACTGAGACAAACCTTATGTATGTTCATCTCTGAGCCCTCTTATGCCCGGTAAAGTTTCACCATCCTACACCTCTCTGACCCCTGTAATATATACACTTTAAGATGCCTGCAGTTTCTTTTTTTATAAAAAAGGAAAGTCTATCCAACTCCTAGAAGACTCTTCTCTCGGAGCCTCTTGACACTCAAACTGGATGGGCTTTTTTGTGTGAAAAATACAGATCAATGTTGAGAACTAAAGGCCTGTTCACACCAAGGACGATAACTATAGGCTTATAGCTACATCTTTAAACCTAAAGGTTTAATAATCACATTAATTCTACTTTAGATATATATAGACATCACTTTAAATATATAAATCACTTTAAAACTATTTTCCAGCTGATGAACTATAAAAAAGATAATCAGAATCCACCCAACTTCAAAGATTTTGACAAAACTTGAGTGGATGCTAATATAGTTATTAAACAGGCCTCAAATATTAGGTACTCTATTTTTAAAATTATAATTAATATATATATAATTAAAAAAAATCTCATGTCAGTGTTTTTAGGGTTTATAATAATTTTCAAATCACTAAACAAGTTGGGAATTAAGTAAACCTAGACCGTTAAAGGTGAAGTGATTATAAAATGAATCTAAATCCTAAAGTGCACAACAATTGCTGCCATCCCAAATGATCACATGATCACTAATGTAATAATGGTTTTGTAATAATTGTAACAACCACACTGTGGTCACACGTCAGATAAAAATAAGGTAAATTGTAAGCAATCTCTGTACCTCTAGCCATTGGCCGCAGTCTGAGGTCATGGCCCCATCTCCTCCAATCACAGTGAGGCGAGGGAGTGAGTGTCTCTGAGACAGCAGGAAGTCAGTGTGGTCATGAGCTGGTGTCACTTTAACAGCACCTATGAAGGCAAAGATGAAAGTCAAGAGCTGAGACTAAAGACGCAATCACAAATTTCACATGAAAAAAAAAAAAAAGTTCACTGTCTAATGTCAGTGCAGTGATGTATGAGTGTATAACCAACTTTAAATCAGTGCCAAATGTCTTAAATGTTTTCATCTTAACACAAAGTTCCTGATAATTTCATCGCTGAACATTAAATAAATTTGATGCATTCTTAACAAACTTTTTGAACAGTCAGGTCTAACTTTGTCCAATTTGTACATCAATATTATATTAACTAGCGCTGTCAAATGATTAATCACATCCAAAAGTTTTCGTTTACATAATATGTGTACTTCGTATATTTATTATTTATTTATTGTATAAATATACACACATACAGTACATGATTTGAAAATATGTGCATGTATTTACATGTATATATATATTTATATTTATGTAATTTCTATACAGCACTAATATTAACTAAACATTCATTTAACAATTCATTAAAATTATTTCAAATATATATTTAATATACTAATATACATTTACATTTAAATATACACGTACATTAAATTATACATTAATTTAACAATAAAATACAAATATAGAATCACAAATGTAGACCAAATTCATTTGAAGAGCCTCACAAAATGAAAGAAAGAAAAAAAAGAACACTGACTTGCCAGTGTAAAACTGAACTTATTGTAATTTAAAATTTTTTCAATTAAAAGATCATTTCCAAATGATAAAATTCATCCTGCACAAATAAATGACATACCTGTGCCAAATGTCATATCCACCATAGAGTCAGTGATGATGGGCAATAAGCGCTCTGTGAATGGATGTCTGCAGTGTTTGCCGTGAAGATCCTGATGAGAAGAGAATGAACATGGCAGAGAAAAGCACTAGAACTAGCTCTGGATGTAATCTGAAAATATTCTAGGTCACTTTAGCACAGTAGACATAGCATAGGTTACTGCATAATAGATATATCAAAAGTAGACGAATAGTAAAGCAATATCCAAAGTAAGTTTTTGTTAACAAAATAAATGTGTGGGTACTGTGTATATTTATTAGGTATACTGTAAAAATAATATGTGTGTTTATATATTAAATATATTTATATATAATATAAATTATATGATTACAAATATATACATGTTAATAT
>JAUCNO010000353.1:10412760-10429853 GCA_032353835.1 Enteromius viviparus
TATGACGTCATCTAGCGACGTCTAGGGGTTCCCCTTTTTTCAGGTCAGAGCAACTGCCCCTCAAAATTCCTGTGCACATCCCTGATGCTGACTACAGGAATGTCCACCAGAGCTGTTTCCAGTGAATTGAACATTAATTTCTAAGCCGTGTCCAAAAGCGTTTCAGAGAATTTGGCAGTACATTCAACCCACTTTACAAATGCAGACCACTTGTAACCACACCAGCCCAGGACCTCCACATCCAGCATCTTCACCTCCAAGATCGTCTGAGGACAGCTGCTGCTACAAACAACGTTGTGGATCGATTGGTCCATAGTGGAGGCGGGGTTATGGTATGGGCAGGCGTATATTATGGACAACGAACACAGGTACATTTTATTGATGGCATTTGAGATCCTGAGGCCCATTGTTGTGCCATTCATCAACGACCATCATTCACATCATATTGCAGCATGATAATGCTTGGCTTACCCATACTGTGAGGTGGATGATTATCTAGGCAAAGGAGAAGTGACAGATTTAGACAGTATTTGAGAGAAAAAGGCCTTTTGTGTACATAGAAAAAGTCTTAGATCTTAGAGTTCAACTCCTGAAAAATGGGTGCGAATACAAACGTGTTGTGTTTATAATTTTGTTTAGTGTAAAAATTATATAGGGTAATTTCTGGTTTAGATTTGACATAATATTATTATTATGTTATGGGTGTCTTCCTGAGCTTCTGGAAATTGTGGCTGAATTCTGGGGTAAAGCTGGTGGCAGTTTGGCTTTTGTACAGTTGATATTTAGGGCTCCTGACACTGTTGTGAGCCGGTTATGGCTGGCTTTCTGCTATCTGGGTTTAGTTTTATTACCATCTGTTAAGGGGGACTGTAAAGGGACACAACAAAAGAAAGCATAGTAGGTATAATGCCACCTTATTTTTTTTAGGCCATGTTTTGTAGGTGACAGAGTACTTGTTGGCTGACTATAGTGTACTATAGCCTAATGAGTTGATTTGAGAGCTGCGTGAAGCGTTTTGTCAGTTTTACTACATTTAGAAATCTAATGAAAGTCGGTTGAGTTTAAAAAATAGTAACGTAACTATTGAGAAATGCGTCCGAACTGACTGTACAACTCTGCATTGACACGTAACGCCTTTTGTTTAAACCAGGTTTTAAAATGTAGCTAAATTAAACAACGAAACGGTAGGAAAATGTAGCTGTGCAGAGCTTTGTCCATATACTAACTGCTGTTCTTTGTCGTTTTGTCTAGCAAATAAAAACACCTTTTATTTCACGCCTCCAAACACCGGAACGTGAGTTTTCCAGAAGTTTCCTAGCAACCGCGGACGCTGAGGTGTCACTGTCTGTGAACGTTTTACTCCAGTTCCACAGCCATAATCGCGCAACTATTGTAATGGACGTATTATCTGAAGCGAAGTCTAAACCGCTTTCCACGCTGTCAGTGTTCAGCTTTATACCGCCCAGAAGGACGGAGCTTAAAGAAATGCGATATTTCAATTGCAGCCCCAAGGTAAGAGGCATTGCTCATATAAGTCCTCCTATAGTGCAGTAACTTACGTTTATCAGTTAAAACGCATGTTTGTTAATCAATATACCATATTAAACGTCACTTCTAGTCAAAAGAACTTATTCTTGCCTTAAAATTGCTTAAATGTAACTCTACACCCTTACCTTATTTAGTATGTGGATGACTATGAATATGCAAATTAGTCCCCGCCCCCAATGAGTCTCATTAAAGATTGTCAGTTTAAGATTAATTCAGCCTTATATGTTTGAACCAGAAACAGATTTCCTGGCTATGTAGTTGACGAATTATGGTTGTGGACAAGTCACTTTAAAGAACAGTAATGTATATACGTTAGCATTTAATTCGTTAGTAAACAACTAATTATGTTTAGCTTACATAAACCGTTTTCCAATAACATGCTAATGATATTATAATCTGCGCAACCTTACAGGTTTGGTCACATTTGTAATGGTAAATGTTTCAAACCGCACTTCTCCCTTATTGTTCATCTTTAAAACACTAGAGGCACAAAAACAACTTGAAAAAACTCATTTTCACCTCAGTGGTTCTTTAAAAAAGCAGCAACATTACTGTAAATGGATGTTTTTTTTAATTAGATACAAAATATCAATGCTTGTCATTTGCAAAAAGATGGTTTTATGCACAATACATGCAAACATTGTAGACCTAGTATATATAGCTAAAATGTAGGTTTACAATTTAATATTGTTTTAAATTTAGATGTATTTATATTTTTTATGAATGCTACTAATGACATATTTTTATTAGGTACGCTGTAGATCAAAAGTATGTCTTGGTACACATTTTCACAAACCAAATGTTTCTGTTTGTCTCAATCTAAAGGCTCCAGAGAGGTCTCTGTATGACTGCTTACATCAGAGCACTGAGGACTATGATAACAAACTCCACCGTGATGACAGAAAACATGCCAAATCCCGGGGCCTGGACATCTTCAGTGAGGTGCGCTTTTCCCCAAAACTCACCAGAGATCCAACCATGTCAGCTTGGCAGTCCACACATTGTGTGTTGTTTTTTTTTTTTTAACAATGCTCTGTAAGATAAACTAGATCCCAATACATTTCATCTCAACATCCCATCTTAGGAATCATCTAGACCAGCACCCGTTCTGTCTTCATCTGAGTATGGCCGATTGCCACCGATGCCATATGACTCAGGGAGGAGCTTTGCTCATGTTGCTCACATTCGTTCTGATTTCTACAGTAAGAATGGAATCACCTGGACCGTGGAGGAAGGCTATGGTTCTGTGACACCCGTCTAAATGTGTCTCTTACATCTGGTCACATCTGTCACTGCACATTACAGTCAATGTCAAAACAAATGTCTGACGCTACAAGCAGAGCAGATTGTTACCAACATCCAATATAATATGTATTAATCTCATGAATGTTTCTGATGTTACAGGGTGTATAAAAAATAATCAATATGCTCATGTCATAATTCATGCCTATATAAATAAAAAATAAAAAATTATGCGCAGCAATATTAATATGAAAAAATAATTGATATTAGTCCTGTAAAATTATTAATCGTGATTAATCACACCCAAAATGAAAGCTGTCTACGTGATATGTGTGTATACTGTGTATATTTATGTGTATATAAATTTAAGAACAATATACAATATTATATATTTAAATATATATAAATACACACATGTATATAAATAATAAGTATTCACAGCAATACTTTTAATGAACACTCTTATTACATTATCCAAACATCCTTATTATTATAAAAGTGTATTATTTTAATAGTGCTAGAATTACTGTATATACAAGACAATATATAAAGGTGTAATCAAAAAAGCATATATAAATAGTATTTATAGCACATAAAGCATTATGACTTGCTTCTATTATTTATATAACATTTCATACGAAGCCTATTTAAGATTCATAGGCAGAGACTTTGACATTTATATATAAATTTTAATGGATAACAAAATGATAGCATCAAAACATGGCCACCTTTGTTAATTGTCTTTATTTTACAAAATCTCTGCTGCTTTAAATTATGGATTAAGCAACACACAATTGCAAGTCTGGATTACACAGAGCCTCTGAGCCATTCATTACTTATAAAGCAATGCAAATAATCTAGTGTATGTGGTGCAAACAGAACGCTGTAGAGCTCCACTACAATAGGCCAACATTATATTGAACTGTACATGTTTTAATCAGGTCAATGACTGGTGTGTGACTGAGGTTCAAGGCATTACATTCCCTTGTGATAAAGATCGTGTCATCTCAGTGTGAACAAAGAAGGTTTTGAGATCCCCTTTGCCCTTCACGTTGATGATCCCTCGACAGGAGCACATGTAGCCCAAAGTCTGCAAGATCCGATTCGTCTCTTCGGTGACCTGTGGAAAGAAGCACTCTAGATGTGATCCACTGAAAATGCCATAAATAATTCAGCAGGCATGTAAAGAAAGTAGGTCAGAACAAGGATCGACCTGTATTTTCCCAAGCACCCCTGTGCTTTCCATCCTACTGGCTACATTCACAGTGTTCCCCCAGATATCATACTGGGGTTTCTGTGCGCCGATTACTCCTGCAATTACTGGGCCGTGGTTTATTCCTGGCGAGAGAAAAGCCGGAAACATTTGACACATCCTGAATGTGTGATAAAGTCTGTACCACAAGGCTATTATGACTCTCTGCCGATTAGGAAAGGCAAACAAAATGTTGGCGGGTGTAAAAGTGCTGACGGGTCCTGCTTACCCACTCGCAGCTTGAAATCATTAAAGGAATGTTTGTTGATGACGTCAAGCTTCCCCACCAAAGCAAAGGCAAACTCCACCATCGTTCCAATGTGCATGTACTGCCGGTCGTGGTCCTTCAGTATACGAACAGGGCACACATGAAGCACAAATCAAGCTCTCAGCACCACAGCCAGGTCCTACAATAGGACTAATGAACCTCCGCAATCAATCCAGTGTGATCTTTATGTGAATTGTAATTTAGAACACAAGAGCTCGAACTTGTACCTGGGCATACTCTGGTCCAGGGGTCACATTCAGCCCAGTTGCAGCCATGTATGTGCTGCCAATCGTTTTGATCTTCTCCACGCCACTGAATTTGGGTTTTGACAGCAACTGTTGAAAACAAAAGCGTTTTAAAGAGAATGTGCCTAAGCAATATGTGGCCACAACCACCGCAAAAAGATAAAAATCACTCCCTTAACAGTTTCAATTATCAAGTCAATGACTGCTGACACACTCGTATTAGCTTATTTCCGTTCTCAGCCAGTTGTAAGCTGTCTGCCATCAGCGTCGAGCAGCTGCAGTACTGACAACGTTTTGTGAGCAATGAAGGTGTTTTTGACAAGGTAAAAAGGGCTGATTTACGGAATTTTAATCAAAATATAATTTGAAATTTTCACAAAGACCCTAAACAATCACACCAACTTGTAGAAAATGGGACTCTGCTGTCCCCTTTAAGAATTGCTCACTGTAAAATGTTCCCCAAAATGGTTCCTCTGTGACACCGCTGTGAAAACGCCCCTTTGTAATCTTTTTTTAAGAGAGCCGGCACACAGGCAGACTACTGTGAGCATGTAATACATGCTGCTGCTGCAAAATATGCATGCATAAATCCCGTACAAGAACAAGACAGGTGGTGCTGGGGAGGGGGGGGTTTCAGAAGAAATCTGATAGTGCTGAAAGACCATCTAACAGCAAAAAGCAGAACCAGACTATTAAATGTTGAACAATCAATCTTATTGGCTGCAGAATCAGCAGAGGCCAATCAGCTTGTGCTATGTAGCAAATGATGCGAGGATTACCTTGCTGTGTCTAGATTTGTATCTGCAGCCGTTTAAAGAATCAAGAGAACACAAAAATAGTATGATTTCTTTTATCTGAGTAAACTACGTGGCTGTATTTGATCTCCTGTTAGGACCTGCGTCCCTTTTACTGTTACTACTGTATGTCAAGCTTTCAAACTAGAACTTAGTTCTGCTATTAAAGTAAGTGTTACATAACTGCTCTTATCTCAAAAGCCAGACTTTTGACTAGTCTGATCCACTTTTCTGCTTTTTCTAGCCAAGAACCGCCCACCTAAACTGGAATCAACAAATAAAGCAGCCAGAGTTCATTTTATTTTTATGTGCCATTTATGGGTGGATTTATCTGAAACTGCTGATACCACAAAGACTATTTGTTTTTCAAAGGCATCATTTGTCTCTATGCAAAGTGCTAATTTTAGATAATTAATGAAATATTCGGTTTAAAACTATCCAGAGAAGGCATTTATATCTTCACAAGTACTTTAGCTATCCACAACATCTGAAATCAACATAGAGTTGTGTCTGTGAGTTTACCTCATCAAAATCTGCTATAATCTCATTAAGGAGCCGGAGACACTCCAATCCCTCCTTATTAACGTCAGATTCTGTGTAAAATTCCTTGAAGTCTGGGATGGAGGCAAACATCACACACACCAGATCGTACGACTGATGGTAAAGATCCTGTCGAAAATAAAACACACAAAAAATATATCTGGTGATAAAGATACAGATAAAAACATTTTGACCGGTGTTTTCAGACTTTGCCACCCACCTCATTTTTCCAGTTTCGCCCAAGGAAATGTTCTGCCACATGAGCAGGAAGTACATTCTCCAAAAGCACCCGGTTCAGGTTCTCCATGGTCTCAATCTCCTCACACTCCCTCTTAAACTTGTTCCTCCACAGGAAGTCTAACCTACAGTAATATTCATTCTGTTACAAGAGGACACAGAGGTAAAGAGATGGTACACATCTGATCACCGTATGTGGCTTTCAAGATGACAAAGAAAGCAGAATCAAAAGCACACAAGGACAGTTCATCTTAAATTTTTATGGATATTGTCTTGCATAAAGGACTGCTTCAACTGCAGAAAATTGCTTCAATTTTCTCTGAGTTGTAGCTTTGTGTTCCAGCAGACATTCATCATGAAAAAGATTTCTTGAATCAGTGGAAATAGCACCTTGAAAGCCATTAAGTATGCACGGATAGCCTCTCACACTCAGTCTATATTTGCCTTTGCTTATTTTTGTCTGGTTCATTGCTTTGGAGAAAAATCAGTCCTCGGCTTACCTATCACCTGATCAACCTAAGCACCACATTACTTATAAATGAATTCACCTAACTGCACATTTCAAATACAGAGTTTATCAGACATGCCTATTATTTCGGGACAAATAGCCTCTCGCAACAGAATTAAAAGCACACAGTGAAAAAATCAAGTCTGACCCTCGGCTGACCTGTAGAGATACTGAAAAGGTTTCAATACAGACAGAAAAACATGCAATTCTCTCCATATTGTTTATTCAATTTTTTCGCAGGAAAGCTTTATGGTATTGTGCAGTCAGTGGCTGATGAGTGCTGATAATAACTGAAGCCATAGAAATTGGGAGCATATTTGTGCTGCCAGAAAACTTTGAGAATCATTATAAAAAATAACTTATGAAAAATTAAAATTTCAAGGTGAGACATGACTTTTTCTGGATTAGGCTAGCATATATAATTAAAATATCATTGGATTAACATTCAGGGATCTTTTACAATTGAATCAACTGAATAACTTTAATTAAAGTACTACTTAAGTTAAGCTCATTCTGCCAAATACCACACAATAATGTCTGATGCCATTATTATATACATTACAATGGTAGTGCTTTCTGGAGATGTAAAATGTAGAATTGTGATGCTTTTATTTTTATTAACTCTTTCAAAAAATGTGTTACTGTATGTGTGCTGAGTAAATTAATTCAAATTGTCATTTCAGTGGTGAAACTAAAACTTCATGCATCACCAATCTAATTCATGTGGGTGGATTTTTCTATCCAAGTACCTACAAGATCTCCATATAACAGTGAATTTTAAAGGAATAGTTCAACCAAAAATAAAAACTGACTCACCCTCAGGTCATGCAAGAATTAGAGTTTGCTTCATAATAGAAAGAGATTCATAGAAATTTATAACTACTGGACATCATTTGCTCACCAATGCATCCTCTGCAGTGAATGGGTGCCGTCACCCATGACTTCAAAAGATGAAAAATGATGGTTTTATGGATTACTTGTGGATTATTGTGATGTTTTTTATCAACTGTGGGACTTTCATTCTGATGGCACCCATTCACTGTAGATCCATTGATGAGCAAGTGATGTAAAGCTACGTTTCCTAAATCTCTACATTTTGGATGAGCTAAGTATGAATACATTTTCAGCACATTTTCATTTATGGGTGCACTTTTCCTTTGAATCAGTGGATCAATTACAAATAATTCAGGACTTACTCTTTAAATCATTGGTCTCGAACTCAATTCCACAGCTCTGCACAGTTTTGCTTCAACCCTAATCAAACCCACCTGATCCAGCTAATCAAGAACTTCAGGATCACTAGAACTTCCAAGAAGGTGTGATTTGGAGCTGGTTGGAGCTAAACCGTGCAGAGCTGTGGCCGTCCAGGAATTGAGTTTGAGACCAATGCTTTAGATCAGGGGTAGGAAACGTCGGTCCTGGAGTGCCAATGTCCTGCAGAGTTTAGCTCCAACCCTAATCAAACACACCTGAACAAGCTAATCAAGGTCTTCAAGGCTATAGGCCAGTGAGTTTTTTTTTTTCCAGGTTGGAGCTAAACTCTGCAGGACATTGGCACTCCAGGACCGACGTTGCCTACCTCGCTTTAGATGAACCGCTCAAAACAAAGAGCAAGTATGATAGCAGTGTTAAAGCTGAGGATTTCAGACTGAAAGAGACTCACCTGTCTGGCCAGCACAAGCAAAGTGACGAAGAAAATGAACAATGACACAGAGCCCATGGTCTTCAAATCTTTCAGAACACCCGGTCTATGGAGGGTACAGACAGAAAACATAAACTTTAAAAGTTATGGGTGATATGGACTTCTTAGCAACAGTGTGTCGATCTAACCATTTGCAGATTCATTATGTCAAAGGCATGTTGTGTAGCTATAAACTGTCATAATGTTGCACATGCAGTTGTAGTCCCAATTTTACCCTTTCCTTAATATTAATCTATTCAGAAATGTTTAATGAACAAACAATAAAACGAACATGAAAAAAACACATGAATAAATAAATTTTAGAGAAATACAATAGGCTGTTGTTTAAAATGTTTTTCTGTCCTTCATTGGCAAGTCCTCCAAAAAGAATAATCCAAACAAAGCCTGCCATCTCAGCAGCAGCACCTGTCACTCATAATCCCTGGAGATACTGAGAGACCTACTGGAAAAAATTGCTTCACAGTTGCCAGATGTGTCTATGCGGCAAAATTCTTCCTTCTTTAACTCAAAGTGTGTGTGCAATAGGAATATTAAACAAGTGTTATCTACAAATAAATAAAACTACAGATTTTTGCGACAAGTTTTAAGAAAGCATATCAGTACCTGTCTGGTTGCTTGGTCTTGTAGAGGGCCATGCTGTAATCATCCAGTATTGAGGCGTGGGTCTGAAGAATGATGATATTATAACTCACTACAGCAGCTAGCATAATTATCATCTTCAGCTCATAGTTTATCCTCAGGAACACGGAGCATGAGATCAATCCCAGAATGCAGCTGTAGATGAAATACTGCCAAGGCAGAGACAGCCAGTCAGATTCACATCTGTACATTCATCAGGGCGAATCAGTATAAATTAAAAGAGAACTACGAAGTTTGGGTTTAAATCCTAAGTATTTAATAACAGAAGTCTGTAAAAAAAAAGATGTTACTAAGAAATTTAAAAAGTCATATACACCAAGGTCCGGTTTCCCAGATAGGGATTAGATTAAGCCAGGACTAGACCTTTGCTAATTTAGGATATTTAAGAATTTCTAGAAACATGTCTTACAAAAATGCATTATCTGAGAGCATTTTAAGACCAAACAATGACAATAATGTATTTTAAGATATCTCAGTGCAAGATTTTTCCAGTTTAGACAGCTCTCAACATTTATTTTAATTTAGGACTAGTCTTAAACCCTGTTTGGGAAACTGCTCCCAAGAGTCTTGTTTTTCTAACCAATGTACTGTATCTTTCTCGGAAAGCGCTTGAGGATGCTTTTGTTCACCAACAGATAAGCAGTCATGTATAGCTCTCAGTGCATAACTATATTTTCCAGTATATTTTCGAGCTTGAAATGTCACAACAGAGTTGCCATACATAATCACGCACAGTATAAAGTGACTTATTATATTCCGATGTATACGTGAGACAAATCGGTTTAGCTCATGACACTCATAACTCCTTGCTAGTTAGTTCTGTCAAAAACACATACAAAGATTGTTTTAACCAGCAGCTCAACAGAAGATATACAATATGTTTTCATGTGGGTGGTTAATAAAAGGTTATCCAGCAAATTACCGAGATTTGTAGGCAAAAGGCATGAGATAAGATTTGTTGCAACTTACTGGCAAGTAGAACTTGTTGTTTGAGTCTGTGGTATGACCATATGGACCATCCATACTGCTGTTGGAAATGTTGAGTGAAGGTGATGCTACCATCCTGTCTTCGCCTAAGAAGAACTTGAAACCCAACAGATGGAGAAAACCAAATTTAGAGCATTACAGCAGAAAGACACCATAATTCTTAGCTAAACACATCTGTTGTGTTTTGTAACAAATATGTTTCATAGAAGTTTGCACTTTACACAAGTGCAAAATTCAACAAAAATCAACAAGCTGCAAGCAGATGGGAAAAGCAGAGATGACCAATTGCCAAACCTTGTACAATAGAAGCTTCTGTGGATAAATACTTTTGTCCAGTTGGTACAGGATTTAATTGAAAAGATGCTGAGATGTTTGAATATGTATGTCACTACTTAAATTTGTTTATTATAGAAATACAGTGGACTAAAAATGTTTTGACACTTAAGCCACAATTACAAATGCATGACTGTGACTGCAAGAGAACAAAATGTCAAAGTTATAACAAGCCCAGCTGAACAGTGTAGCATTTGCTATTAGATGTGTGAAACTAAAAACACATTCCTCTTGTGTTTCTCTACCAAAGGGACATCCAATTTAAGCTCAGGGATAACATCATTAGATCCATACTGGACCAGAGCCCTGGTACTGTGACGCTAACTGTAATGACGAATCCAATCAGATAGCTGACACTAATTCTACTCTGCCCTTCACTGTGAACCACCACAGATTCCACAGCTAAAGCCCTCCAACTGGACCAAAAACTGTTGACTAATTTATCAGCCAACTGTCTAAATGAATGTGTCATGTAATATATTTTGTAAATACTAAAAGGTTATGTATGCTAGGAATAAAAATTGTGCACCATTTAACAAAAAAGGTAACTGACATATCTGTCTTATGTTGCAGTCCTCAACCAAGTAAATCATCTGATCTAAGATCTCAAAGCTTGGGATAATAAGATCTGAACAACCACCACACATGTATTTTCTTCATATTATTTTACAGTTAAACATTACACCTGCGAGGTTCCTCAAGGTTCGCTACTTGGCCCACTTCTATTTAATATAAAGACAAAACTGGGACTTTTAGGTCACAAGAGCTTCGAAAAACTATGCGAGAGAACGTTTTAAAGTATTCCCCAAAGTATTACCCTTATTTCTAAAGAGTTCCCTATATTACTGTACCATAAAGCCGGCAGGCTGTTCACAATAAGCAAGCACAGAATATTTCTTTCATTGAACACACACAATAATAACAAATTATATTTGAATCTAATAAATGTCAGTCATTTTAAAAGCACTCCAATCTAGCTGACAGACCAGGTATTAAGTAGTAGTGATGCTCACCATGTTGAACACGGCCATGACTAGGATAAGTGCAGTGGTTGCCATGGTGAGCGCAAGTCGTATCCAGGGTTTGTTGGTGATGACTTTAGAAGAGCTGGGGAGCCAGGGCATTGTGCAGGAGGCTGCTTTGCCCCATTGCTACGGCAACAAGAAAAAAACAAAAAAAACAAGCTTAACTCCCACCAATGTCATTAGCATATCTGCTTCTCTTCCAAATGCTCAAGGTTATGATTGTGCCCCACAAGTCACAGACACATTAATAAACATAACTTCACAGTGAGTGAATAAATAACACAAAAAGTCATCTATATCAACTTGAAAGAGGAAGTCAACATGAAATGTCATTCACAATCCATTTTATTTCCATAATTTCCATAAAAATGCAATTGACTAAATTATGAACTTCTTCCCTTTTGAAACATACAATTTTCCTCCTCCTGTAGAGCCTTTCATTGGCTGAAACAACTTTTCCCATTGTTAGTGTTTTCAACTAGTATTTTCAATATACAAATATACCTCTGACCCATTTTGGGGGGTTTGTAAAGAGATGCGAAGGCTAAAAAAACCAACGTTGTTTTACACAGAGAAAACTATCAATAAACTATCCATTAAAGCTACATTTAAACTGAATGAAACAAGATCAAACCCTGCCTCTAAATGTTTTTATCTGAAATATGATTTTATGGACTTGATCTATTTGTAAAACTCGCCTTTTACTGATAGCAGTACTAATAGAAGCTGTGTAACCTAGTGACTCAGTGTATTCTACATTGTCAGGATGAGTATTAACAGAGCTGTGGTGGAACAGAGCTTTACAAAACACTTAACCTAGACCCTGTGCAAGAATGCATTGGGCTTAAATCAAAAAGAAGTAAAAGAGGTAGAGAAGCCCTCTCACCAATCAATCACGTGTCATCTATACAAAAAAAAAAAGCTTTCAATATTTAAACACAGCACTTTTACTGAATAACCTTAACCCCTCTTTTATATTTGTAAATCTGTGGGCCGAATGTGAACTCTAACATCGAATAAATGGGAAACAAAACTGAGAAAGCCTCTTAACTAAATTCCATAGAGCTCCAGGCACTTATGACTTTGACAGTTGTCTGTGAAACCAAAAGAGAGTCCTACTATAAAAGAAAGCAAAAAAAAAAATGAGTGCCAGAGTTTTATAAAAAAAATTTCCACACAGTCTTGGGTTTACTGTATGAAAAAGAAACAACAAACAGCTCATTAGAAAGTTTTATCATTCAAGCTTTTTTCTTTTGAACTGAAATGATAACTGAAATGATATTTCAAAAATGAAACTAAAAATTTCAAAAATTAAACTAAATCTGACATTAGGTGACAGTAAGTTCCTGATTTTATTACTGAATCATTCAATTGATTCATTTGAACGGCTGATTCATTCAGGAACAAAGCAAGTCCCTGCGTCCCAGTGTGCATACGACCCAGCCATTCTCCCCTAAATAGTTCTGAAAACGACCAATTTCACCCTAATTTCGGATGGATAATATGCACATTGGAACTCGGAATTGGATCGATTCAATAGATTTGTTTAAAAACACAGATTCATTAATAAATGAAACAAGCTGTTAATGGAGATTGGTAGCTGCTAAGTTGTGAGTAGGTTTTAAACGATTTAGCTGAGGAAAAAGATCAAAATTAGGCAGTACTGTTATAGTCAGAAGTGTAAATAAGCTAATATACATGCAATATTAACTTTTTGTTTATAGAAATCACTTACTGTTGTTTTCTTACAAGCCAAAAGTCCCCTGCTGTTTATGTTTTCTGTACCTCGTATGATAGTATCAGGCTTGCTGTATCATGCTTGCTGGCTCATTTTTTGTTGTTTCTACAATGTTAACGTTCCAGTAAACAGTTTCACCCGAAGCAGCAGCAGCTTCAGGGGGAGGTTTACAAAAAAACTGAAAGGGTGTAGTTTGTTCTTTAGTGATTCACATTAGTTAATTTCAAGATTGCACAATCGCAATACTCGTCAAAAGAAACAGCGTGATCAAAAATCAGTCCTTTGCAACACAGACAGGTTGAATTTATGAATCAACGTGTGAAAGGTCCATAACGTTACGTAGCCGCATGATTTTTCAAGTGGGTATACACAAATCCTATATCTTTTCTAGAGGATATATGGCGTATACCTGTGTATCACGTAGACTACACCACTGAATGTCACCATACAATGTGGCCTTTTTTTATTATTGTGAGTTCTGAATCTTCAACTGAAACTGTTTGGTTAATTTATGGACAAATCAAGGTGAGCTGGTGGTTGTACGGCATAAAAACCCTTCAAGGTCTTTGGAAGGTCATGTCTTCTAAAAATATAACACTGCCTCAATATACAGAAAAGCAGGTTATGTTGATTATACTAGGAATTTAATAGACTGTGAGGTTCAATCTGTCAAGGTCACCCCCTCCCCCCACAAATTGAAGCCTATTTTTAAAATATAATTATATAATTATACCATTGTGATATTTTTGCATTTTGACCCCAAATTCTAAGGAGAATTTTCCTCAGTAATTTTCAGCATTATCAAAGCTCATATTTAATAGACTCCCAGTCTGGAAATGTAAAATGGATGTAAATAAATACATTTGTAAATAAAAATGGATGCAGAGCAATAAATACTAACATGATGCACAATGCTATTCAAGTTTTGGGAATCGTAAGATTATTTTACGTTTTGAAAGAGGTCCTATGGCCAAAAATGCTGCATTTATTTATTCCTTTGATGCAAAGTTGAATTTTCAGCATCCCTACTCCAGTTTTTAGTGTCTCACACACACACATGCATATACTGTATACAGTATTTATATAAAATGCATTTTTTATTTCTTTTTATTTGAGAGTTCAAAAGAATAGCATTTATTTAAATTATTAAGTAATTGTTTTTATATAAATGTTTATAAACATTAGTGTATAAATATAATTTAAATAATATTTGCTTGAAAATAATATTCCAATACAGTAAACCTTAAAGGTCCTAAAAACAGGCTTAATTTTCTTCTGATTTTATGGTGGAATATGACCAGAGCAGGTTCTTGACAGATTTCCCATGAGTGAATCTACTGGCTTTTGAATACTGAATAAGCCATTTCGCTCTAAGCTTTCATTATATATTAAAGAATAAAAAGCAGGAGAAAGAAAATAGAGGGACATACAGCTGACATTTACTTAAGCCATTTATGTTCCACAGGTCCAAAGTAGCTGGTAATTTGATTATAGACAACGCTCTCTAAGAGCAGAGAAAGAGTGTTGTTCCTGGGGTTAAAACAAGGAAATTTCAATCTTGTTTTGATTGGTGTTTTTTTCCTCCCGGTGTGGCATTTCTCTAACAAGATGAGGGTCTCAAATGTGTGGAAACCTCGATTTATTAAATGGCATTTCAGTACACAGTTATTTCCTCCATGGAAAATGGAAAAATATGTAACATGTCGACATCTGACTAGACTGAACAGACAAGCCCACCTGCCTCATTCCCTGACGATTCACTCTCAAAGAAAGCTGCTTCACATTTCTACAAGCGCGAGCAGCACTTACCAATATGTGACCAGCAAAACAAATGCCGAGGATCAAGGCGAGCAGCAGGAAGGCCATTCCGAACGAAACTCCAAGGACAGTGGTTCTATGAGAGACCAAATCATCAGAGATACTCCAAAGCCTATGTATGCATTCATCATCCATGTATGCCTGCTATAGTTTGTGTTTCACATGAACTTACAGACCTCAAATCCAGCACCAAGACATTTTCCTCATAACATTAGTTATTTTTGTTATTATTTAAATACTACTATACTATGTTGATGTCTATATTTTCACTATATTTTAACTCCATAATTAGTGTAAGTTTATTATATAAAGTTAAATTTATGTGTTTTTTACATTCTGGTTTTGCAAAATATAGTTGTAAATGCAATTATTCAGTCTAAAATTATTTCCCAGTGTCTTGTTGTCAGAGGCTATTTACACTAACTCCGCCTACCAACGTGTGATTGGGTCAGTTAACATTACAAAAGACAGTTAAACAGCTCTAGTGGTAAAACACATAGACTTTTTGATGCGATTGATCTGAGTTTGAACTCGTCTTTTCCCAAATTCCTTCTTGTCCCCTCCCACATCTCATATCACACTGGAAAGGCATTTATTTTCAATGAAAAAATAGGAAAATAATCACAAAGTTGATAGTAAAGTATTGTGTAGGGTTCGGGTGGGAGTAGGAATGCCAGTAAGTCAGCATCCATTTAATAATATTAATAAAACGTATAATTTACACTCAATATATTCTTTTGGCATACTGTTTTATAATGCATTACAATACTAAGGTGCACATATTTGCTACTATTTGCAATAAGTAGAATACAGTACATTGCAGACAATACTGCTATTTTAACACTGTAAATGGAAGCTATGACTATTTGCACTTAATTATTTTAGTTTTTTTTTTTTTTTTAGATCATTTGTAATCTTAAATTTCTAAAAATCTAACATTTTATTTTATCTTTAAATTAAATATCAAAATCATTTTAATGGTACACTGACTTATAATGAGGAAAATGTCTTCTGTTTCTTTCACGTGTAAGTTTGATTATTTGTGTATAAAATTACCTTTTATCTTCATATATTTATATTTTATTTTAGTTTTCCAGCAAAACAATTTTCAACAGTTTAATCTAGATCTCTAGGATTTTTCACCTGTTTAATTGTCCAATAGGAGACATATTCACATATCACATATTTTTGGCTTTTGAATAAAAGAACAAAGGTGTTAGGTTCTAGTCTTTGTGGTGCCATATCTCACTATAAATCTGATATAAAATCGATGTCAGGAAGTGAGAACTCAGTTTGAGAGAAAGCGATGTGCTCTCGGCTCTTGTGAATGTGTTCTCGGTCAACATGAGCAGTAAATTAGGGTGACGTCTTGCATAGATTTTTCTGTCTGACTTCATACAAAAGGGAGACATTATTTCCAAACCAGATTGGCCTCTGACTCAAAAAAAAAAATCTATAGCTGTCTGCTCAGGGCTGTCTTTTTCAGGCAGGCATTGACATTCCCATCATCCTGTTCTTTATCTTTGCACTCATTTTATCTCAATTGTGTAGAAATGTTGTAATATTATTATGCATCACATGGTCTATGTACTGTGGAAGACAGTGGCATAATTGCATCGCAAAAGACAATGAGATGCTTGGAAGATGTGGAGGAGATGGCACTTACTTTGGCAAGACTAAGACCTGCACTATGAAGATGCAGAAGAAAATGAGACAAGCACAAGTGACGTAATACTTGAAGGCCGGCAGGGTTGTGGCTCTGTACTGTTAGAAGAAAAAAAAAAGAAAAATATTTCAGCTCTTTCTATAGGTTTTTGTTCAGTTCGAGTTTTCTCTTAAGAGTGAAGCACATAGAGCATTTTCCATTCAATGATATCAAGGTGACATGTACCTCTTTTTCAAGTGTCTTATTATGAAAGAACAGAGATATCCTCTGAATGTCCTCCGACTTCAGCCACTGTCTGGTGAAAAGAAGCATAAATTTGTAACAATTAAATTGTTATTTTAACTATGAATTGTGTCAAATGTAGAGATGTATTTTTAGATTTATTTTAAATAAAAATAATGTTTTTAATTTAATTATTGTTTTCAAATATTCTATGAATTATTATATATAAGTAATTAATTAATTAATATAATTACTTGTATAAATGAAAATTTTATTAATAATACATAATAAAATATTTATTATCAGTATCTGTCTATTAATTTATATAT
>JAUCNO010000353.1:10457539-10476194 GCA_032353835.1 Enteromius viviparus
AATTAGCTGATGGCTAACAGCTGAGTTTGATTAAATCGTATCGCGTTCCTCTCGAAATGCGTTATTTGCAAAACGTTGACTAAGTTTCTGTTTATGGTTTCCTAGTTTATATACTACACAATTTTTGCCTGAAAACCTCTACAAGGTTTATATAATATTCAGATGCATATATAAAACATCACAATTAGACATAATTCTGAATTCTAAAAAGCACAAATTTCTCAAATTCTTGTTCAAAATTATGTGTTGCTCAAAAAAGAATGCCTGAAGCTAGAAAATAATTTGTCCCTTTATTTTAACATATTGCATGTTCAGATATTCATTCAGCAAAATGTTCTGGAGGCCAAAGTTTTGTACAATTATCAAAAATGCAGGGAAAGTGTTATGTGGCAAAAAGTAGTTGTAGAAGATAAATGCAATAAAATGCACAAATTTTTTTTTTACTGCACATCTTGAACGATTTCAAAGGAAATTAAAAACTAAAATAACATTGTTAGGTTTAATTCCAACAGGAAAATTGTAGATTTAGGCCAATTTATTGGATAAATAAATGTATTTATTGTCTTTGAAATTAGCTCAACATTGAGTCACCATATGCAATGTTTTCATAATGATTCTAGTCAAGCTCTTCAAAAAGTGAGCTGATACCATGATGAAACACTGGTCGTGAGTGTTTGTTTGCTTGCCTTCGCCTACAATACTGAGAGAGTGACAGACTCTCAATCAATACTGACAGTTTGATATGTTTGTGCACAAAAGCCTTTATTACAGTAGAGTTTCACAATTAATGCTGAGGTGGACCGGAGCTTATTCTGACACTGACAGCCTCACAAACGCAAACCACTTATATTTATGAATCAACATCAATAATGGGCTTAAAAATGCAAAATCATCTGTGCATATGTGTAATGTATTTTGGGCGTACACATTATGTGTGTAATATATTTGCGTTCCGGCTCCAATATAGTATACATTTTTAAAAAGATTTTTATATAATAACTTTTTCAGCCTGCAACCTGTCGTAACAGCCTGTTTACAAAACCAACCTTGCTGCACAAAATGTGCTGCTCAAACTGTTCTTACTGAAATGATCAGGGACAATGTTAAAAATAAACTTCAGCCACTTTTTCCTAACGGTGGGATCCTTCAAAATGATATAAAGAGGCTAGAAGCTGCAAACGTTCCCCATATTTTAGTGTTATCATTGGTTTAAGTGGTGTCTAGGAAGAATATTATCTATCCTGCTTTCATCTTGTTACCTCAGGTTTTTGATCATCCGGTAGGCCTCAATGACGTAATAAACGTGGGCGCACCTGAGCTGATGCATTCATCAGAAAGATACGGAAAATCAGTTTAGTAAATGCACTTTTTGACTGGAAAGATGGAGAAGTTCTGGAAGTTTCAGTGCACATCAAGCTCTTTTATCTATTAAGATTAAGAAATTTGTTTGAAATCTGACTTGCAACGTTTACAAGAAGGTTGAATTGAAAGAAGGTTAAAATTAAGTGAACATAAATAAAAAAATATATTAAAAGAAAAACAGAACATATGCTACACTTTTGTTCTGTCTATTATTTGGGTCACTAACTATTAAAGTAAGCTTACTAGTTTAAGTTTTGCCTCAGTAAACTCTTAATTTGCTGGTTATCAGTAGTTAATAGTTAAGTAGTTAAGGTTTAGGTGTGGGCTAGGATTAGGGGCCTACAATATGTTCATGCAGGACAGTTCAACCCTCCATTTGTTGTTGTCTTTCTCCTGTTGAATACCAAAGAAGAATTTTGACTAATATGTTTGTTGATGGTAGCCTCTGATTTCCATAGTCAGTTTTTCAATGCTATGTAAGTCAATTGCTACCAACATGTAAATACCAATTTTTTTTTACATTTCTTCTAATGTGTAACAGGTATAAGAAACTAGAGGATAAGTAAAGATTTTACATTTTTGGTTGCGCTCTTTAATATGGTAATGAGGGGAGTATTATGCTGATGAGCTAATGGCTGTGACATCACAATGTGTAGCTTAGTTTGCTGGAATACACCACACACGACTTTTAAATCTAAGCAGAACACTAGGCATCACTTACCGACTCTGTAAATAGTGACAAAACTGGCCATCATACACTACACGACCGAGGATTATACACTTCCATAGGGCTGGGCGATATATATCTTACGATATATTATGCGCATCTCATCAGTAAAGCCGGTTCTTTGATTAGCGCTAAATCTCTGCCATTGAATCACCAGCGAAACTAACGCGTTGCTTGTCAGTGACTTACGGCTCTGTTCATAAACTGCCGCTGCATTTAAAAACAGCTGCCGGAGATTTAGCGCTAATCAAAAAAACGGCTTTACTGATGAGATGCGCATGATATATCGTACGATATATATCGCCCAGCCCTACACTTCCAGATTTTAAAGTTGTTTCGATCATGACGAACTTACGCAGAAACGTTTGCCTTGTTGCTAGGAGACACATGACAAATGAAAACAAATGTATTGGAAACGTGGCTTATTTGCATACTGCCAAAACTCATATATTTCAAAAGAACACAGGAACCACAATATGTCTCCTTTAAACAATCTCTTTTAGTTAGTGCTAAACTGCAAGTTTCATCAGGTTTTTAACGCTTCAACGATGTAATATGCTCATAAATATTCCAAAACTTATGCTTTATATTTTTTTTTTACACTGAGTGCTGTTTTTTGTGTGTGTGTGAGCGAGGGCTCAATATAGCACTGGAGGAATGGCAGATAGGGTGCTGGACGGCATCAAAGCCTAATGGATTTCTGGCTTGGTCACCCTCACAGACCACACACCACAGCCAAAAAACAAACAGATTGCAGGGCAGTAATTTTTCAAGACAGAACATGTCTTGAGCCTTATCGATTGCCGTTTCCGCTCAGAGGAGGATCAGAAAAGCCGTCAGGAATGGTTACATTTGGCTTGTGAAGGAGAGAGAATCCCCAGCTAGCAGACAGAATGCTCCACTGGGCTCCGGGCCGAGGGGCGTCTCGCACTTTCACCTCGGATTAGACAGATAGTTTGTGTTTTCGCTAAAGTTTTTGAAGTGTCAGAGCTCAGACTCAAGAACTGGCAAAGTTAAATGCTTAATCTCTCCAATGAACTGATTGCTTGCCAGTTCCATGCTTGCTTAAAGTTCTGGTCTATTGGCTAGCAGGATTGAGACTTGCAGTTCAATTCAGTGGACCCATTCTACATCAGACCAGGTTATACGGCACTGAATCCAAAATGTTTTCTCTTGTTCTGGCCTCAACAATTATTTACATTATACAGCATTTAACTGACAGACCAAGTAAACATATATACAGTTAACAGTTTCAAGGAGAAATAATTGCTTAAAACAAATGTTCAAATAATATGGATATATTTCATATCCATTTCACAAAGTTTTTAGAGTTCTGAAACCTACTTCCAAATTTAGGTTGCCAGATTTTCAGTGTGGACTTTTGGATGTCACTGTATCTTTCCATATGGCTCTTTTTTTCTAGCCAGTCTTTGTGATCATGACTTGTTGGGCTGAGAACAAATTGAATCACAGCTGGTTTGAGCTCTGTAAAACTCTCAGATCTCATTTGGAGTGGTTTGGCAGTATTAATCAGGTTTGAATTATCACAGGCATACAGTAGCTGGCAATGAGATTTGCATTGAGGTTTTGACCGTATGTCACAGATTTCTAATTCACACTATTACTGTAGATGGAAAAAATGCCCAGCTAGGAATCCAAATATCATTAATCCAATCTGATGATATTTTAAAATATTAACAAGTCTAATTATAATTTAGCTCGTTATTAATGTGTCCTTGTAGAGAAACTGATTATTTGAGTTGATAATTTTTTTTTTAGAATTGTCTGTTGTGTCCAAATCTTTAAATACATTCTCTATTCCTGGATTAAGGTTATTATAGTTTACTAAGACCATAAAAAATATGTGTTATTTGGAATAATATATACATATATATATATATATATATATATATATATTCTTTTTTTTTTCATTTTTACAAAACCTTTACAAACTGAAAAGCAAACAGATTTGCTATGGATTATTTCTCAATCTATATGAAGAGAAATTCAGATGTATATATGCATATATACTATATGTTATTCACACATATTGGATGAGCACAGTTTGTAAAACGTAATTTGTTACTCACATTACCTCAAATTGCCTTTTCAAAACATCATTCCAAGTCTTTTCATGATGTTATAGCTATATTGATCTAGAATATTATGTTCAGATATTATTGTTACAAAACCATCAAGTAAAATTAGATTGTAACATATGTTAAGCATATTCTTCAAGAGTTGCTAAGGCAACAGATGGTAGTAAATACATAGGACACACTTAACAGATTTGCTTTTTCATAGTGAATAAGATTATGTGGTCTATAGGGATTCTAATGTCTGGTTGACCAGTCTGCACTGCTTTTGTATTAGGAAAGCAAATGGAAATGAATAATCTGATAATCTGAAAGCCTTCCGTTAGAAGAATAATGGTGGAACATATAATAAAGTAGCGTTGTTATCACATGCAGTCCAATCCTACTTATGGATCTCAGGGAAAATTCAAATAAACAGGTTAAATTGAGGATATTTTGCACAAAGCATTTAAATGATTAACCAATTGGTATGACATAAAAAAGCTAATTTGAGGTATCAGTGGTGTCTAACAACATACCAAACAACAACATACCAAAACCTTTTTTTGTTCACCTGATAGATTTAAGCTGTTAAAGTGCAATAAATAAATTAAATGCTTTTTTTATGTTATTTGAAATGGCCAAATTGTCATTCATCACCATTGTGTTTCACTTACAATAACTTAATATGAATTTTACCTAAATTTAGTATTTTGTATACTCTCTCAAAAAAAGAGCAAAGCAATGGTATGGTATCTTATGGTATCTTAGTGTGCAAAAGCTAAAAGGTACAATTAAAATTTAATTACCCCTAAATTATATATATTAGTATCTTCAATGTACCAATATTGGTATAGGTGAATAAAAAAATAAAAAAATAAATATATATATCTAATATATATATATATATATATAATAGATATATGTAGTTTATTTGCGTCATTTACAGTGTTACAACTAAAATTTACTATCAGAACAAACCTTAACACATTAACTACATTAATTCCTGACTGACAGCAGTGGCAGCTGGTGCTTTTCAAATGTGAGGATGCACAGATGCCACCTATCAACAACAAAATGTGAATTCTCATATATATTTTTTTATCCCAGTGACTATCTGCAGAGCTGCTAAAAGCAGCATCCCACTTCTCACAACGTGTTTCCCGTACCCTCTTAGCGCAATTGATTTAAAGATTTTACTCTGCCAGCTTATCTGAAACTACACAAAAAGGCATTTTCCTTTGACCTCCTCCTTAAAAAGTATTAACACAGTGACTCAGAATCTATTTTTTACCTGCCTGCCTCCTTCACTCTCCCATGATTTTATTAGTTCCCCATCATTCTTTTACATTCTTCATAAAGCTTTCAATCGTCACATCTGGCAACACTAAATTGTAGGATATAAGGGTAGGCAGGACTGTGTGTGTTTTTGGGGGTCTTTTCTTCTGATTTACCTTCAGGCTGATTGGCGTGAGGAGAGTATGGCTGCCTTTTGTTCCTCTGCTGACTCTGAGCTCAATTATGTTCTCTCTCCTGTACAACATACAAAGGCTGCTGGCTTTTCACGGGCGTCTCTAATGGAGAACTACTGCTGTGGGTTAATGATGCCTGCATTACAGACATCTGTGAGGAAGAGAGAGGGCTTTTCATCTGCAGTAGTACATTGACCAATGCTGGTGATTCTATAGCTCGGGACTCTACATTTCTTCCCTGTAAACGTTGCAAAGCGACTCCAAATATATAGCTTATTAGAGCTCAAGCAATGTGGCTGACAAATACTAAACCACAGATAAAAATGCTCTAAGAGCAGAGTGCAGCTCATGAGGTTAGAGTAAAAACAGGAAATATAATAGGGCATTGGCTAATAGAGCTCTTTAAGTCTTCAACTTCTGTAGATGCAGCTACTGTGCCATACAATTCCACTAATAAGCGCACATATGCTACTTCAAGACACATCCAGATACTCTTTGCTAATTAGTACTTTGCTGCAGTACTCTGAGTGCTAATTAGGTGGTAGCTTATTCAGATAGGCTGGACCCAACTAGTTCTTCCCGTCACGTATGCAAAGACTTATCAGGCTTCTCTGAATTTCCTGCATCAGACGTCTGGTTCCCTCTGGAGCTAAACCTTAAGTCACAGCATGTGAGCACAGACTGCACCAGGCTTAGGGAGTACTTTATATGACAGAGCACTGATATACAGACCGGTGTAGCTGCTGACCACCATAAGTGGTGTTTTGGAAGCTGGTTTTTGATGTAAGAACTGTAGCTTCTTAACTAGCCAGCCTGGAGCAGATAAAGGTTCAGGATTAAGCTGGTTGGCATGGCCCAAATTTTCTATACATAATTTGAATTGTGGCACACCTAAGTATGGACCACTACAAAAGAGAGTTAAATAATTATATTGACTCCCTTTAGCACTGTGCTTATAAAACAGGCCATCAAATAAAACAATCAAGAATCAAACAAATCAAAACAAAGCAAAACAAAACAAATGCAATGAAACACAAAGTAAAGTGAATCAAAACAGAAAAAACTAAGCAGAAATTAGCAAAACAAAAAAAACAATAAAACACAATGCTTAGAAAAAAAACTAAAGAAAACAAAAGCAATGAAACAGCTCAAAGCAAAACATCAAAAAATTAAATCCAAAAGAAATGAAACACAAAGAAAAAAACAGAAAAAACAAGAAAAAGCAAAATACAGCAAAAAAAAAAAAAAATACAAAAACAATAATGCAAAATAAAACAACTCAAAAAAGCTTTGAAACATAATGGAATGCAAAGTGAACAAAAAAAACTAAACAAAACAAAAGTAATGAAACGGATCAAAGCAACACAGAGTGAAAAACAAAACCAAAAATCAATGAAACAACATAAAGCAAAACAGTAAAAACAAACAAACAAAAACATAAAAGCAATGAAACAAAAACAAACAAAAGCTAAACTCAAAAACAAAGCAAAGAAACAGAACAAAAATAAATAAAAGCGAAGCAAAACAAATCAGAAAAAATACTAAATCAAAAGCAAAGACAAGACAGAACAAAAGCAAAGAAAATCAGGAAAAAAATTAAACAAGGAGACATTGCCAGTTCTTCTGGACTGAGTCTGTCTCAGTTTGTTCTGTTACTTCATGTCATTCCAGACAGACCGGATGATGATCAGATCAGATCTCTGTGTGGAGCACTGGCTGTTATCAGACTCCTTGTGCAGACAATAATCTCACTGCATTATTACAAATAATGACAAAAAGTAATGTTTTGAAATGTAAACTAATATTTTCAACTGACACACTAACGCAAAGACTAGAACTGACTTAAAACCATTTTTTGTTGGCAAAAATACTAGTGGCCGAATGGTACGTTCACAACAGACATGACTTGCGTGATAGTTGGACGCTTGAACATTTTGAGTTTACTCGCTTCATTGTGCGTGAAATTCACTTAATTTGCACAGAAAAATTAACTTAACAGATTAACAAATTAAAATTTGGTCCCAGGGTCAACAAAATATGTTGACCTAGGGACACATAGTTCTTGGCAAAATGCATATATATATATATATATATATATTTAAGCACAATCAAATAAGGCAACCACAACTTTGGGCCACTCAATAATATGTTATTCACAACTTCCTTCTGATGAAGAAACCTCTCCAGAATACTGGGGATATTTATGGCTAATTGTTAAAATTGGACGTCATGTAGGTGCCACCTAGCTCTTACTGAAGCAGTTCCTAGTGAAATGTTGCCGCCCTTTGATCCAGAGCCAATTTGTGTCGTATATGCATATCTCATCATTTCCAGATCAATGAGCCCATCCGAGTTATTAAGTTATTAAGTCATGTCGAGCAAACAGCCTGGATGACTCATAGGTGAGCTGCATTTTACTCGTGCATGGAACAGCCGATCTCTCCTCCTACAGCCAGCGTAATTTCATAACTCAAGAGCTGTTTATAAAAGAAGACCAAAGCGCGGATGTTTTTGCCATCTTTGCTGAGTGGTGGCTGGGCCGACTGCCCCTCCTCCTCGCAGAGCGGGAAGAAAAAAAACAAGAAAGTGTGCGAACAAGCCAAGCAAGTCGGTTTAATACCTGATTTTACGGATGCAGAGGCGGACAGAAATAGCGATTGTCATAATTACTCCAAGACATGCATTTATGTTGAGACTGTGTCACAGTCATTAGCCAGAATCATGTGTTAAGCGGAGTTCAATGAACTAATGAATGATTCAGTGCGCAGAACAGCTCGCACACTGAAATCCATGAATTACTGTGCAAATGACTGGAGCAAAATGACACCGCGTTAGTGAATATCTGCATGATTGTGCAGCGCTTTCATTGCGTCCGCCAGCGCTTTCCATTCGAGTAATTTACTCGCACATCTACATATATAAATTGCACTGAGGAAAGTCGTGTTTTATGCATGCCGAATGCTTAATTCCGAGCGCTTCGGTGTGATAAAAAGGTTGATTAAAAAGTGATAGCCTTAGAGGTCGAAGAACAATTGCGCAGAAATGGAGAGCGATGAAAGCGCTGTCACTCAAGTCTCACCTGGTCCCATGGACAGATGATCCCGCCGAAGAACATGAAGAGGTAACCCATGGCAACCAGACAGCCCCAGATGAGCAGGGAGAAGAGGCGGAGAAGCTTTTTGAAGATCGACTCAATGCAGACGAGGATGAAGATGGCGAGGAAAATGGCCAGAGTTGTGGGTACGGTCATGATGAAGGCCATGTGCTCCTCCAAGCTCTGTGGAAACATAGTGACAGTTCACGGCTCAGCTGATCAAGAACGGATATGCCATATCCACTTGCACATTTAGAGTTAGAGTGAAAAGAACTGAAAGACCCTAAGATCCGAATCAGAGTTCATTCTATTCTGTCCAAACTTTTCCATTAGCTTTAATGTGTTCTGTCAAAGTTGCGTTTTTAATGTTGAATTATTAATATGGACAATTAACATTTGAAAAACACTTAAACTGTTAGTGAGGGCGTGTTATATTGGGTTTGTGCTCATAAAATGTAATCAAATCAATTAATGTACATTAAAATCAAGCCATTTTACTTCCGTAATGTGGCGTATTTGAGTGAAACAGGATATGCAATGAAAAATGTGAACCGGATAAACTGAATAATTGAAAAGTAATATTTGTGGTCACTTGAATGTTTTTTATTGTTTTTGAAAGAAGTCTCTGACAATCAACGAAGATGTATTTATTTGATCAAAAAACAGTAATATTGTGATATATTATTACAATTAAAAATAATCTAGTTTTTGAAAATATGTACTTTGCTGTTTCAAAATTTTTGAGTTGGTCACTTAATTTCTTTTGATGTCATCACCAATGCTCCATTCATTCAATTAGTACAAAACACAGTAAAAACAGTAATCCTGTAAAACATTATGACAATTTAAGATTAACTGTTTTATTTAAAATTATTGCTTTGTGTTACAATATATGTACTGTACACTACTTTTCAAAATTTGGGATCAGTAGTGTTTTTTTCATGTATTTTGTTTTAAATCAAAGGCAAAGCTGCATTCAATTTTGGTCAAAAACCCAGTAAAAACAGTAATATTGTGAAATAAATTATTATAATTTAATGTAACTGTCTTCTATTGTAATATATTTGAAAATAAAGCAGAATTTTCAGCATCATTACTCCAACGTCATGTGATTTGCTGCCCAAACAACATTTCTTCTTATTATCGATGTTGTGCTGCTTAAAGGAATAGTTCACCCAAAAATTGAAATTTGATTTTTATCTGTTTATTTTTGGTAGGACTACCCGTTTTTAAAAAGCAAATATGTTCAGTTTAGTTTCATGCTGACTGTAAAGACGCAAACCATGACCTTTCATAAAATCTATATTTCTACCTGAAGCTCTCGTCACCGTTCGGTAATTTTCTGTTTGACTGTGAGAGTGTGAGGAGCTCAGTCTAGACTTACAGTCACACACTCACACACTTTTCATCTACTGCAGACGGAGACAGAAATAGACAAGAGCTGCAGCAAGAGGGTACAGTCAGAGGAGAGAATTTTAATAACTACATTATAGCTACATTATCTATGCAGATTTATTGCAGATGACTCATGACATATGCCATGGAGAGTTTATTACGGTTTAAATTAAGCAAAGACGACTTCATCCTCTGGCCATCATTAAAGCTTTTTAAAAAAAAGGTGTCATAGATTGCAAGCACGCAATTCGGGTAGTAATTATTTATTCGAGGTGTGTGTGTGGCTTGAACCGGTGCTGTAGATGTGGTTAATGTGGGGTTGCACCATCAGTTCGAATAACTGTGTGTGTGTGTGTTTTGTGAATGATGAGAGAGCATTGAGCTGGCAAACTCACAGGAATATAATGCCTGTACCACAGTATGACTCACCAGCCATTAGAGGAGACACCCCAGGGAGTACTACAAATTCAAGGGAACTCTGGCACACAGATCGAATCTCAATGAACTCTTGGGGAACACACCCTTTCTGTTTCCATTAGCCACAGACAGTGAGAGAAGACACCTGCTCTGCACTGAAATAACTCAACATTGATTAGAACTTGATACTGAAAATGAAAGAAAGTGATGCTCGATTGTGAAAAAGTTGCTGTCACAAAACTAAAGTGTAGATAGATTTTTGTTACAGGTTCAAGTCAATAGAGCACTGCAGGGAATATAGCCGATAGGTTTTTTGAATGGGGTTTTGGTTTGAATGCCTGAAATAATGTACACTTTATTGTTGCTAACAAGTGGAGACTGTTATTTAACATTATGATGCTAAGCAGGTAAACTCATCTCGCTAGTCGCTTTGATTCATTGTTTATATGCGTGCTCTCATATATTATTCTAACTTAAACCTTCAGGGAAAGAATTTTTTTTTGAAGCACTTGAATATTTTTTTTACAGCCCATGCCTGGATTTCTACTTATGATGATTGTATCTAAGCTACAGAATTCGCAAATGATCATCACGATGAACAATTTTCTGCTTATTTCTGCAATAATAAATAATAATAATAATAATTAAAAAAATATATATAATAAATTATTACATTTAAAGATATGGTAAACAAATATATTTATATTATATTATATACACAGTATACATAGAATGCATCAAATTTGCATCACATTTTATTGCATAAAATGATCAAGAATGACAGATGCAGTGTAATTTTGACCATCTTGAACATATTTACCCATAATAAATCTTACATTTTTGCTTAAAGGGATACTCCACCCCAAAATTCTCTCATCATTTATTCACCATCAGGCCACTCCAGATAATTAAATCAGGTTTTCAGATATATAATACAAAGGACCCACACAGCTGATGATTCAAAAAGCATACAAAGCAAACCCAATGGTAAATCATACAACCCCAATCGATGAACCAATGATCAAATTTAAACATATTTTTGGTGAATTTGTTTACTTGTTTACTTTGTTTCCAGTAAACTCTTACATGTGCATTGAAATTATTAGTATTTTTCTCATGTACACTTGCTGTTTTGCTTTAGAAGTGTCAACTTTTGAGGTCACTTGCATTATATGGATTCACAGAAGTGGATTATGAGTCTAAAACTCTTCACTCATGTTCATCTGAAGAAAAACAGTTTGAAGACAGTCGTGCACATCTGAGGTGACATCAAGGTGAGCAAACGATGATAGAATTTAAAATTTTTATGTATATATCCCTTTTACAGGTAGTCAACAGTGTCAGTGAAGAACGTCCCAGAGATATGAAATGTGACATGTTAAGAACAAGACAAATCAAGGTAAATATCACTTGCTAAGGGACTATCTTTGTGTATAATTTCTAATCAAGCTGTAATTTTGTCAAATGACAACAAAATGTAAAAGTATCCATCCTCAAAACAAAGAGCCTGTCTATTTATTCCTGTTTTCTTTTTTTATGTAACATTTGAATTTCTATTACAGACAATGCTAAATATCAATAGACAGAATAATGTTAGTCTACAAAATAATGAATTCTGTTTAAATGATATTTAAACAAATCTAGGGGCAAATGTGTGTGTAGTTTAAAAAAAACATGCATGAATCTACAGTATGTGCATTTTTGTTTACTGCACACTGTCAGAAAAAAAGTACAAAAGCTGTGACTGGGACAATATTTATTTAAAAGCTACACTTTTGTACCTCATTTACCCCTAAAACCTGCATATTAGTACCTTAAAGGTGCCATTAAAGTCTAGCTTCAATTATGTCTGCAGCATAAATGATGCGAGTTATGCATCAAGGGTTATATTAAGGTTTGTCTAAACCCCTACACAATGATAATACTTGCCTTAGCAAACACAATTAACAATGTACTCCCGCTGACATTCCCCTTCCTCTTTCCAGGGCAATTATAATTAAATGTCTACATCAAAGTGCAGATTCACTAACTACATGACTAGCCTAAAATCCCATTTTAGCCCCATTCCCATCAGCCCTTCTCTTTCTGTTCTTCTACTCTCATCAGTCTTTCATCCCTCACAGCATGTATCAGACTGGGCTCCTATCAGTCCCTTTTCTCCAGGCTATCAAGGGCCAGAGCTCATATGATTGTGCATTTGAGCCCATTTAAGTCCATTTAACTCCATTTTGCAGGGGCTACAAAGGCATGGATATGCACACATTATTGGGGTGCTTTGTTACAGCACTATTCTTTCCACAGGCACTTCCTGTTCATTTGCCTGAGCATTTCAGTTTACTGTGGTTCTGCAGCCCTGCAGACTTGCTGATGGGACAAAAACGTAAAACATGCCACTCACTGTCAGCAAAAAGCAAACTTACACCATGCCAACAAACTTGTGTATTTTTAACTGTTAAAACAGAGCCACATTTCTCAGTACAAAAAAATATAAAGAAGACAGAAAAGAAAATCAATTCTTACATCGCATTTTGCAATGTGTGTGTATATTATTTCACTCTGTGCACCTGTAATTTTTGGAACGGTACGGAGTCATGCATTTTTCATACTTTTATTGTTCTTCCAAAGCACTGACAGACACTTATCTCCCAAAAGCATCTATTACAGCTTGCTCATCAGTTCTTTATCCATATTTACACTCAGCTTTAAAATTAAAAAAAGCTACAGCGGCAACAGGATCTGAATAAACCTGACACACTTCCAAGCATGTTTCACCTGAAGAATGAAAATTCGATGAACAATGTGGATAAGTTTGTTTCTTCATCAGAACAGATTTGGGGAAATATAGCATTTTGCATCACTTGTTTACCAATGGATCCACTGCAGTGAATGGGTGCCGTCAGAATGAGAGTCTAAACAACTGGTAAAAACAATAATCCACATGTCATCCACATCACTCCAGTCCATCAAATGACATCTTGTGAAATGAAAAGATGCTTTGTTAGAAACAAATCCTTTATTATGACGTTTAAACTGGTATATAGCCCATAATTCAAAATAACGCTTTCAGTAAAAAAAGTCTATCTCCTGTTGTCCTTTCACATTAATATCCACTCAGGTATTTGTTTAGAACTCTTGACTAACTTTATACTTTTGACTAACAGTAAGTAACTTTGCAACTAGCAAACAACAATGTCAATGTCAACTAGCAGTCATTAGAGTATTAGTAGACTGTCTAAATGATTGTGTAACTGATTACTGTGATGTTTGGGCTCTCATTCTGACGGCACCCATTCACTGCAGAGGATTCCATGGTGAGAAAGTGATGCAACGCTACATTATAAATTTCAATTTTGAGTGAAATATTTAAAAAAAAAAAAAGAAAGCTGATTTGTTATTTCTTTTATTTTTAAAGAAATAAATTACTGTACATGTTACTGTACAGTAACTTAAAAATAGTAAGGCTTTAAAATTAATAATAAAAATCTTAAAAACTTGAGAAAAACTTAAGATATTATTATTTAGTAGTTTGATAAAATGATTATTTCTTAGAAAAAATAAATGAAAAACTTTTCACATTTTAATATTGTGGTGTGGCCAACAATGTTTACATCTATGTATGTGGTCCAATAAACGTAGAAATATGCAGCAAAGGAAAAGCAACAAAAGGTATCAGACAGGGCTCTAACAGACCCTCTTTTTACAAGCCCTAAAATTTAATTGAAAATATCTTTAAAAATATGCCTTTGAAAATGATTTAGATGTATATGATTGTGTTTAATAAAGGTGTAAGAAAATACATCCTTAGCTTAAATTCAAACATTCCTTCAAAATGGTATAAAGGTACTTTCTAGTCATCAAGCACTAAGGAACCAGCATACCAAAGCCAAAACAGCTATTAAAAGCATAATTTGTTGCAGATGCCACATGGTATGAATTTTGTTTCTAACGCAATGACATTCATACATTTTTAAGTGTGGCTTAAGTGTCTTAATACTTTATGGGGATGTCAGAAACCACTGTTTCATGTAATAACCTCTTAATCAGGCTCTTCAACTTTCCTGCAGAGTGTGACTATGATATACGGCAGCACTTTAAAATCTATTTGGTTTGTAAAAAAAAAGTGTGCATTAAACCATAGCACAAGTACAAACGACATGCTCGTCTTGCTCTGCATTTCTAATTAACTCAGAGGCCAACACATTTTTACAGATGCTGAGGAGTGTGTCAGCGACCGAATTCAATCAAAGCCACTATAAGCGAATCTTAATGATCGAATGAGCTGGTAAGATCAGCTCAGTATGACGCCGTCATCTCCATAACTCATCTAATTGATCAACCTTCATGTCCGCTTCATCCCACTCCACATTATCATATTTCTGCAGTGTTGACGTCAGCTTTATTACATGATCTCGCCCAAATTCACATGTCGCACAAATGATCTTGAGTTGGTTTTTCTTTCCGCACAGACTAAATGGACTGTTGATCAGGAATGTGTTCACGAGCTTATTTGTGTTTGCTGTTGTAATAGAAGCATTGAGACGATGTGGGTCTGTGGCTCATGTCCAAATAGTCTGTTCCAAGATTTGGCTCTCAGTGTAATTTGAAGAGGTTAGAATGGGAAGGAGTGCAGCCATTAGAAATTAAATCTCACTAGTAAGAGGCTTATCATCAGGATGAGAGAGAAATGTGTCCATTTTTGCCTCGCTGTCATTGATTAAGATGGTATCAAATGTGTTACTTAGCACATAAATCATTGCCTGATGGGTTATTATTCATTTACCTAAGAATAAGCCAATTAGAAAATGCTTTTTAAGTGAACTATTGGATCAAAGTAAGGTTTGTGTTGAGGAGAGTGGCTTGCTTTGTCAATTTTCATCTGGAGGTTAATAAAACTAGCAAAATAAATACAAAAATATATATTGCAATTAATTAAATGTGATTGTCATGCACATCTCATCAGTGCAGCTATATATTACGCAATTTTGTGTTCATAACTGCAGACGAATTGCCTGTGATTATTATTTATCGTTTTGCGTAGCTTGTCAGTGAACTACAGCTCTGTGTAGTAAATGCTGCTCCATCTGAAAGCTTGTGATGAAGATATACCAACCTGATCTCACGGCAATTCGTACATATTTTACGAGGTGGCTAATTCATACGAAGTTGTACGACCTCACTCGTATGAATTCATACGATTTATTCTAAATCGTACGTATTTTACGAGATGGCAATTCTTACGAATTTGTACGAATTACCTAAACATAACCCCACCCCTAAACCTACCCATCACGTAATTTTAGACAAATCGTATGAAATCGTATGAGTGAGGTCGTACGAATTAGTACGAATTGGCACAAATTTAGCCCCTCGTACGAATATGTACGACTTGCTCGTGAGACTGTGTTGGATATACTACTAATCACAGAACTGCCTTTACTGATGAGATGTGCAAGACATTTGCATCTGATTAACTGCACATCCCTAAACTAAATGATACATACCAAATTGGAGGTAACCTGAATCTACTGAAAAAGACGCCCATATGAAATGCTTGAATGTGGACATCCAACCTGATCTCACAGAATATACTTTTATTTGTGTTCTCTCACAAATCAATCCTTTTGCCTCGGAAGTATTGGATTATGAATTATTTTTAATAAATAACGTCGGTAGTTGTATCTGCTAGTTTATCTTGTGTTTTATTAACGGATGGTAGGTTTAGGGGCAGGTGTTGGGTTTCGTGCTCATAAATGTATAAATAAAGTAACATAAATAAAACTGTTGTGACAGTTTACAGAGAAAAATCACACCCCAATAAAGAGCAGAAAGATGGTTTTATAAGATCCAAAGAACTGTGGGTAAAGGAAGAAGAACAAGGAGAAGTAGAAAGGATGAATCTATTTGATCTAGACATAGATTTGGTCATACAGCACTAAATAGTACCCTGTATGAAATAAAGCTACATCAGACAGGGAAATGTGTCCATTGTGATTAAGAGGAATCTGTGCATCATATTATAATGGAATGTATAATAGCGAAAGGATTTTAATGGAAGTTCCTTCGAAAAGAATTAGGGGGAATTTTAACTTGATAGACATATTACAAAGGAATTCTCATGATGATTGTATTTTTTTTTTTAAATTTTTAATCTTAATAGAACTGATTTAGATAAGAGGATATAGATATTAGGAAACAGTCTTGCGTACTTTGTTCACACTCCTAACCAGCAAATGGCGGTAATGCATTTTGAAGTTGTACGCCAACCTCCAAAAACATCAAAGCAGAAGAAGAAGACGGGAGAGCACATCTTTCCTTTGTGGAGAGCTCTCATTTGTTTGTCACGCTGTCTACCGGGTTTTGAATTGTTATTATTGATTGTTTGACTTTCATTTCCTACCTGTTGTATCTCTCTTACTCTGACTCGTTACCCGATTGTGCTGTGATTTGATTTTCGCTCTTTTAAAGATTTTATTTTTCCTCTTTATAGTATATATTTTGTACATATGATCTTTCTGCCTCTTTGAGGTAATGTAAGTAATATTTTCCAAACGTTAATTTTGGTGAACATAATTCCTTACCAAAGTTGTGAAAGCATTTCTGGTTTCTGCTTGATTCTTTACTCCACACATAACTCTGGTAACAAAGGATTTTCCAAAATCTTACATTTTAAATTACATTTTTGTGTTATTTTGCTAATACCTTAGACAATTACATCAGTCAAAAATAGGAAGCCGTAACAAGTATATTTGCAAAAACAGTTTTTGTAAAAATTTCAAAAATCAACATTGTGCATTCCAATTAATCTCAATCTAGCACAATAAAAACATGATAGCGTGATAAAAATAATGATTTGTAAAAATTCAGTATATAACTAAAGATGTGCGAATGTAATCTCAAAGATTTAAAAATGTGCACAATGGTAATTTCTTTCATAGCGATCTACATTTTCCCTTTTTTTTCTCTTTTTTATTGAATAAAAGGAAAACCCCTTTTAATTAACCAGTGCTCCATTGCTTGCACCTGATTAATGTGGCTTTCCAATTGAGTGAACTTTTGTTCTTGTTTTCAGCCGTGTTATCGCATGACTCCACCAGCACTCCATCAATCTTTAATCTCTCAGGACAGTGCAGCAGCAACACAATCTTTAGACAGATTTGCTGTGTAAAAACAAGATAAGCCTTCAAAGAGGAGAAGGCAGAACTTCCTGCCCTGAACTGAAACAAAAAGGCACGACGGTCGGAGAAACGATGATAAAGCAAAGTTTGTGTTGCGTGACATTTTTCGGCCCCATTAGCCAACCTGTGTAAAACAGACTCTGTTTTTAAGATAAGAGCCTCAGCGCTTCAAAACAACATACCCGCAGTCAAACCACAGGAGCATGATGGGAGCTGTGTCACCATACACACACACACACAAAAGCTCTGGGTAAATGAAGGATGTGGGTTCCCATGCTCTGGGCAATAAATGTTACCGTCTGGAAGAATGGGGTCCAGGGATGGTCACAAAAGGCTGACTAATTGATAAGCGAGGTCGAGAACTAAGATTTGTTTTGTTTTGGTGGAGATGCTTCTGGGTTTAAGCCAATGGGGGGTTTCAGTCTGCACTTTTGATCTCAGCCCTCCGAAAACTCTGCCGTGGACTGAGCTATCAATTCCCTTAAAAACAGGCGATTATTTGATCATGATAGAGTAGGTGATATTTATCTGGATTGTGCTTAATTTCTCTAATTTAACTTCCAGGGAATTCAAAAAATAAAAAGCAACCAGATATGAAATAGGTGTGGGCTATATACATGATTAATGGTCAGAAATTTGTGAGATTTTCTACTATTTTCTTTGCAGTTTAAAAACAAGTGATTTAAAGCGGTTGGACCACAACTGGCAGCAAAAGAGAATTTCGCTATCCCCATAAAGTGCCCCTATTATGCTTTTTCAAATAAGATCTTTCATGCAGTGTGTCATGTAGCTGTATGTGAACAAGTTGTGACGCTGACAGTGCATGATAAATTAAGTTATTGTCTATCAAAAAAGAGTTGACTCACATTCGCCTAAACGAGTCGTCAGCAATTTGAATCTTTCTCTGTTACGGCCACACGTCACAAAGTAACATATTT
>JAUCNO010000353.1:10476294-10510855 GCA_032353835.1 Enteromius viviparus
CAACACCTCAGCAGTACAGTCTCTTGTTGTGTTCGCGTCATTTTACTGATGACTGCTTTTCCAATCTTGGAGTACAATGCGATATTCACCAAACACTTGGTCTTAAAAGATAGATCAGTGCCCAGTTTATTTGGACCGGCTTGCTCCTCTACCAGTAAGTAAGATTAATAATTAATGATTGTATTTTCTTGCGATCGTATTTGTGTACGTTATGCTGTGTAACAACTCTGCACATGTCCTGGTCACCTGCTAACTTGTGTTTCTGTAGTTCTGTTGTTCAGCTGTGGGGCTAATGTAGTCTAATACTGTGATTGATGCAGCTTGACTGTCTGTCTGTCTCATCATTAGTTTAAGATCCCGTTTACACAAAGGAAAGATGCAGGTATTTCCCTGCGTTTTGTTTATGGGCCAGAAAATGCTTAACGTCATGTGAGCGCCCTGTTTAATGTTAAATAGGTTTGGCATAGTTATTATCGTGCTCGACCGTGTATTTATGCAGGTTGATATAAAAGAGAAGTTTTTTGAAAACATTGTTGTGTGCACAATGTTATTATTGAAAACAGAGGAGAGGAAATATTAATTTCTCTAAATACCCGGCTATGTGTAGATGTGGCCTAAGTAGGCTAATGATAAACGATGGCTTAACGCAGGCTTCAGCACTGCGTAGAGGTGTGCTCGATTTGCTTACAAAAGCGCTGTCCATGGTAGTTTTGGTACAAGCTCTGTGGAGCGCTGTAGTGGTAGACCAATCATACAGGACTGCGCCATCTGATCAATCAAAGTGAGGGCTCACAGGAAGGAGGGGTTTAGGCTTACTGAGTCTTCTAACTGCTTCACACGAGTTGTTTACGCATCCTTTAAAAATGGGGTAAAATTAAATCTATTTTTGGAGTGTTTTTTAACTTTGCATACATGTAAACCTGTTTTAAGAGACTCATAAAACAATATTAGCCACATTTAAAATGGCATAATAGGGGCACTTTAATAACACTATACACGGCGCATTTAGCAACAAGATGCACACATGGTAAAGCATGAATAAATAATTCTATCCCACCAGTCCTTACTTCGTACTCCCATCCAATACCTCTAAGTTTGTCACGGAGGCATAAATGAAATGTTGCCCAATTCAGCGGCCGTCTATTTGCACGTATAAAAACACCTACAACTGTATTTGGTACCATAATGAAGACAAATTGTATGCTGATACCTGGTATTCTGACGGGGACGTAATGATGTGTGCCATTAATCTTTCTATGCACCATAACATGTAAAACAGGAACAAGAAAGTAATATTCTAAAGGCAAAGTTAAAGGGGTCATCGGATGCCCATTTGATATGATTCTTTAGGGTCTTAATGAAAAGTACTTTAAAATTTCTTAATGTTAGTTTAAAAAACACCACCATTTTTTGCCCTGTCAAAATCTGTTTTCATCAAACCATTATAGTCCATGTTGCTTGAAATGCTAATGAGCTCTGCTGACCCGCTCCTTTCTTCTGTGGAGTGAAGCCTTCAGTGCCAGATGATCTTTCAGAAATCATTTTAATATGCTGATAAGCTTCTGAAGAAAAAGATTTTCTGTTGCTGTATGCCTTAATATTTCTGTAGAAAGTGTAATTGATTTCTTGGATGAATAAAAATACATGTATTAAAACTCCATACTTGGAAAAAAAACAGAAGTATCTGTATCTGATTAGAGTACAATCTTAGGGTGTATTCAGATCTCTTTTGCTTCTTCAAACTTAATTTCGTTTCCAAACTTGGTGCAGATCTTTTGATTAGGTGTGAATACAGCAATCATATTCATTGTATTTGGTCTGGACCAAAGGAAATGAACTATCAGACTTTCCTCAAGTGAATACTCCCCTTATACATACTTAGGCATACAGGTCTTGCTTGATACACTGCATAGTGGTTTAGGTAACCCACTCGCAAACCTCTAATAAGGAACAACTTGTAAATTGTTTAGCATCACTAGTATTTTTAATTCCAAGTCATAGTCTTTTCGCATCTAGTTTACTTAAATTAATTGCTTCAAGTTCTCGATATTAGATTACACTCAGAGAATACTTCATTACATTGAGGCAACCTTAGGTTTGACAGGGCACTCTAAGCGCACCGACTGCAATAATCTACAAGCCCATTACACATAAACACAGACAACTGAGCATCTGGTGAGAGAGAAAGCGAGTCAGAGAGAGAACGAGTGAAACAGCAGGTGAAAATGAGGGTTGCAGAAGTGGCGCTCTCAGAAAGCGCTCTCACCAGAGAGATTCACACAATCTGCCACGCAGAGAAAAACACACACACCCGCAGACACAGAGAGAGTGCTGCGCTCTACACACACACACACACATGGGTACAAACACTCTCTCACAGAGAAAAAAAAAAAACATTTCTGCAGAGCTACCACAACCACAACTGTGGGATGAGAGGGGAAAATGAATGGCCTCCTAAAATAGGAACAAAACAAAAACATTTTAAAGGGATAGCTCACCCAAAAATGTACATTCAGTCACAGCCGAACCTGGATGACTGTCTTCCTGTTTACAATGACTTTTCATTCTCTTTACATCGCAGTGGATGAAAACTGAAGCCTCCAAGCTTTATAAAAGTGATTTTTACGACTTATATGCCAAGACTACTAAAGTCAAAACAGCTTTATTTGAGCAACACACCAAAAGTGCATCTACAATCTGTTCAGTGTCATAAAATTTAATTTGTGAACAGTGTTAAATTTATGAATGAATCATTCAGATCTGTTTTGTGAATGGCTTATATGTTGGTGTATTATTGACAAAAAATATATATTTATTTGCATATATATCATAACAATGTAAATTTTGGGGTGAAGCGGTTCTCAACTGGTATCTCTTTTTTGATTGGGTTGCAAAAAGAAATGAAAATGCAATGTTAAATGCAAATAAAAAGATGATTGTGCATAGTTTAAATTAGAAAAATAAACAAGTTTATCAACTTTTAAAAGGAAGGAGAAAGCATGGTAACACTTTATATTATAGTTACATGTATTAGTTGCTTATTAGCATGAATGCACTGGAATGTAAGTTATATATTAGTGCTAATTAAGCAAATGCCTTATTATAGATGACCTTATTGTACTTCCCTAATCATACCTAAAAATTAACATCTACTATACTAACTATTAATTAGCAGCGAATTAAGAATTTATTGAGGGAAGTCACAGTTAATAGTGAATAAGTGTTCGCTATTCTAAAGTCTTATTGAAAGCACTTCCCTTTTTACTATTGCCATCAAAGGCTGTGTGACCAATCAAGCTCTACGCTTTTTCAGAACAGGCTCATCTCTAACTTTGTAGAAGCCATGCAAATTTAACAGATGCCAATATGAGCAGCTGACACAACACGCCCTCATCCTGAACACCATGGACAAAACTCAGCCAAGTCTTAACTTCCAACCAAGTCCTGAAGCAAAACCAGTTGAGAAGCACTGTGCAAGACAGAAAAGTACAGAAGAGTAGGTGGATAAAGAACAGAGTCTCACCAGTCCGGTGGCGAAAAACACGGCGAGCAGAGCCAGACATGCTCCCATGACGATGAGCAACAGGAACACGATGAGCGGATGCTGCTGGCTCATGCGGTAGTAGGACTCGTACACCCAGTCTGGAGACTTCAGGCCCCCGGACGACGCCACCATGTCCTCCGGACCCTCCAGAAGGTATACCGTCTGTTGGAACATAGGGTCCAGCTGGACCCCGGAGCCTTCGTCTTCGTCCTCTTCCTCCTGTTGCTGACGTTCCGGCTCGTCCTCCTCCGTGAGGGTGCTCAGCTGCGGCGGCTGGGACAGATGCGTCCCGCGCCAGGGCAGGAGAGAGAGCGCTGCCGCACGCAGCATTCTCCAGCCAACATGATGAACTGAGCAGCGGAGAGCGACTGAGACACGCACGAGAGAGCGTGTGAGAGGAGGAGGAGGAGAGAGAGACAGAGAGAGAGAGAGAGAGAGAGTGTTTGTTTGACAGAGCGCAAGATCTTAGTACTACTGACTCTGTAGAGGCTGTGTTGGAGAAAGGAAGAGAAAGTCTTCAAAAGAATGTGGAGGGAAGAGAAAAGGAAAAGGGAGGAGAGAGGAAAGGGAGTGGTGGGCTTGACAGAGATCCAGCAGTCGCAGTGTAATGTCTGCTATGCAGCGCGTGGCAGGTTCAATGATATGAGTTAATCAGAGATGACTGATTAGACAACCAGAGGAAAATGTGTCGCTCAGATGTTGCTCTTTCATCGCTCAGGAGACTTTCACATGGTTTTGCTTCACTGAAGTATCAACTCTGATTCTTTAGATATTTCTTGGGTGGAATTTCTTGGTTAGAATAAAAGAAATTAGTGCTGGGCAATGATTTATGGCGATTAATAGTGTTATTGTTTTTGCTTACATAATTGAAATGTATGTGTGTGTGTGCATATTTATTCTGTATATGCATATATATTAAATACACACATGCATGTAAAACTTTATGAGAAATATTATGATTTTATATATAATATATAATAATACGCAATTTTATTAATATAATTATACATGTTAATAATTTTTAAAATATTTACTGTATGTGTGTGTCTTTATATACATAAAAACATATAATATAAGCCAAAACCATTATTTTCATTATTAATGATTACTCGTTGCCTAGCAGTAAAATAAATACATGAAAATAAATAATATTAATATAAAGTAATCTACATTCAATCATTAAGAAATTATATATAATAATGTAAAATTCCTTGAATAGATTATTACATGCATTTTATGTGTACATGTATTTATATGTGTGTTTGTGTGTGTGTGTATCTTATATATAATAATTCTGTATAATAATCTTCATACACACACACACACACAAATACAGTATATATGTATACCTACCTTAAAAAAAATTAAGTACATTCAGTATATACATCATAATATAAATCACATACAAATAAAATTAATAAATAATGATTAAGTAAAAGCTAGTAGGGGAAATCATTTGGTCTTGGAAGAATATGATTAAAATGTTTTAGTTTATACTGATAAAATGACTTTTGAGAAACTTGGCACAGTTCAAGACATTAAAAAATCTTGTAAGAAACTCCAGCAGACAAATATGAGATTAAAGAAAGTTTCTGCCTCAGAGTAAAACAATAATAATCAATAATAACATAAAAAAGTGAATGATGATTCGTTTCCTTACATTTAGACTTTATATACAAAACAACTATATTCCTTTAACTTTTCCCGCACAATTACTTGTTGGCATCTGCATCTAAGAAAAACGATGGGGGTATTTAAGAGATCTCTTTCATTTTCCTCTTCCTATAGGGAACCAAAGACAAACCAAAGACAAAGGACTCGGTGAGAAAAAAAGGAGAGGAAACAGGAAACATGATAAAACATTTCCTTGTAGCTCTTGTCTCCAAGATCCTGGAATAACATTCCTGTCAAGATTCAGCTTTAAAGTGAAGCTGTCTTTGCTCACCTCGCAATACAAGCCATACGTCGCTTCTGAATTCATTTAGCTAACGCTTAGGAATAACAGATAAGGACTTGACAGAAGAAGCAGGAACATGTCGTACTTGTTAAAATCACCGTCACCAGCTGTTGCTCTTTTACCTGTGAGTCTCTCAGAAGACTCTCTTTATGTACTCCTGTAATCCTGTTGTATTCCAGAAGGTCTTGTGAATCTGCGAGGGGTGACCGTGATTACACTCACCAGAGGTAATTAGACAATAAATTGTCTGCTTCAGTTGAGTCAGCAGCCGCGGCGGTCAAGAGATCTGTGAAGAGAGAAACTCCCAGATCTTCTTATCGTCTCAAGTCGATGCCGCACTTGCAAAAAATAAAAAATAAAAAGACACAGACTGTTCAAATAACAAGAACGTGATTGAAACATTACCTTATTAATAAGAAAACAGTCATTACAGCTGCCCACCAGCACTGTTACGAGAGACGCTTCAGGTGAGAGTGCACTTGGGGGTGGAATCATGGCAATAAGTGATTAAACACTCAACTGAAGAAGCTGGAGTGAATCGGAACTGAATTATTCAATCAAATAATGCAGGACTATATTCCATATGCTTTTTTCCCCCCACTTGAAATTAAATAAAAAAAATTGAGGGATAAACGGGTAATGGATCAAACAGAAATCAGATCTGGTCTTGAGGCCCTGAAGCAATGACTTGTAGAAATGACAGTGTGCCATTACCAATTCAAGAAAAGCTGGATGTCAGAACTCACCAAACCTACAGGAATAAAACAATTGCAAATCTGACTCTACGCATGACAGGTAATCATAACTATAATAGACTATTTAAATTCATGTCATCCATATTAGAGTGATTTGGCATAGCGGATAAGGCTCATCGAAGATAACCCTGAAAATGTATGCAAAATCTTGACATGGCTTTTCTTTTTGAAATGTGTACTGAAAATCACTCAGGATACATATTACCATTCAAAAACCTGTTTTGTTTTATAAAGAAGTCTCACAAAGCCTCTATTTATTTGAATAAAAATACAGATTTTTTTTTTTAATATTGTAAAATATTGTTACAATATAAAATAACTGCTTTCTATTTGAATATATTTTAAAATCTAATTTATTAATGTGATGCAACGCTGATTTTTCAGCAGCATAACTCCAGTCTTCAGTGTCACACTAATATGCTGATTTGCTGCTCAAGAACCATTTCTGATTGTTATTACTGATGAAAAGAGTAGTGCTGCTTGGTAAATATTTTAATTTTATAAAAAAAAAGTAAATATTGATAAAGTTTAAAAGAACAGCATTTATTTGAAATCTAAACAGTTTAAAACAGATCTTTACTGTCACTTTAGAAGCATCACTACTGAAAATATTTATTCAAAATAAATAAATAAAATGTTACTGACCTCAAACTAATGAATAGTAGGGTCTCCTAACATCACTAGTGCTGTCAAACAATTAATCACATCCAAAATACAAGTTTTTGTAGACAATATGAATGTGTTCTGTGAAGCTATATTTACTATGTAAATACAAACACAAGCATGTATATATTTGAGAAAAAACATGTTATCTTTACATGTTTACATATAATATTAAATAAACTATAAATATATAAATGTACATGTACATATGTACATGTACATATTTTCTAAATATATACTGTATAGTATATGTGTGTATGTATATGTACATAATAAATAAACACAGTACACACACATATATTATGTTAACAAAAAGATTTATTTTGAATCGCAATTAATCGTTTGACAGTCTTATAAAAATGCATATAAATAGCATGTCAAAAAAAACCTTAACCTAGTGGTATTTTAAAGCAAAATTGGCTTTAGTGTATATATATTAAAGCGGTCTCAGTCTAATGGCTATGACAGACAGTGGCATTCTGCTGAATTTTGTCTGTCAAGTGAAATGGGCTGATGATCTCATTAGATGTGCACATCTGAAGAGCCACACAAATGCATGTGTACATACGTTCACTGAATTAACGGACAAAGCCAGCCAGTGCAAGCATGACCTTTGCTTGCTGGTGCAAACCTCATCTTTTTTTAAGTGCTGGAGGCATCACCAGTAATCCCTATAGCCTCCAATAATGGAGGTGACATCTCTACATGGCTCGAAGCTCACTGTTGCCATGTTGTGTGGTATTATCTCCAATAGACTTCGATTGAAGGGCTTACAAGCCGAATTGCTGTCCTGCTGAGCATTGAGAAGCCTGGATCCAGACTATCTGGGTTTAATCACCTGCATCTCAAAGATCCTATGAAATCAGTGAATCTTTCAGTTTACGCTAAGTGTGTTGTCTCTGTCTCTCACACACACAACGGATGAAATAATGATATTTCCACCCTCACATAATGCTACTTTTAGAAGACTTCAAATACTGAGAATAAGTAAAATGGACTAAAATTTACTTTAGTTAAATTTATTTTGAAACAATATTCTTAAGTAGTTGTCACCATTTTTAAATATTCTAAATATAAATATTTAAAAATCTTTCTTTTCCATTTCACAGAAAAAATAACACACACAGCTGTTAGGAGATGGGAGTGAGCAAATGACAGAATGTTCCTTTTTTGAGTGAACTTCTACTTGAAAGCAGCAGCAGGGGGTTTAAATCATTAAGGGAGGCACAGCACCATCTCTGGCGGGTTTTGAAAGTCGAACTTCTCATGTTCTTTAATACTTCAGTCCCTGCTCAAGTCTTCCATCTCAGTAATCATCTGTCTGAAGAGCCTCTTATCTGCAAGGACAGACTGCAGGCATCTCAAAACAGAGAATCTGCCTGTAATCTCACATACCGAATCATTACTGGTCATTACAAGTCACCGCACGAAGAAGCGTCCTCTTGATACGGACAGAAAGCCCCAATGAAAGCGAAAAGGTCAATGAAGCCAATCTTTCAGGATCCATACAAATGTCAACCACAGGTCAAGAGGCCAATTCCACAGCCCGCTAAAAAGTTCAAGCCATTGTTAAACTGACCAATGTTGGAGCTGAGAGCTGCTGGAAATGATCGCACCATTTGATTGGTGGGTTTAGGACACTTCGAAGATGAAAAAATAGGTTGGTGTCTCCAACCTCCTCATCAAAGAGCCAAAAATAGACCTTAAACAGGCCAACAAGACAACATGCAGAGGGAGGATGCAGAATGGAGTTAATGGGCCAGACGGCTGAAATTTTAACTGCGGAGCATTTTGTCTGCATATCATTTTGTTTGTCACACACCTTTGGTAATTTGGACATTTCCCAGTGTGTTTATTTCTTTTCTTCCTGTAACCGTGAAGTGATGCATAACATCTGCTGGGTGGGGATGACAGAATGAGAGCAGGGAACAAAGAAACGACTCTCAGTGTGTGTGATAATATATTAGCCTATTCGTATATGTTCTACTTTAGATGTTCAATATCAGTGAGGCTCTCTTAAGTCTGTAACATCACGGGTTGTTTCTCACGGGTCTGTACTGCCCATTAAAGCTCTACTTGCACTAACTAATTTAAAATCTGACCAGCCTTAAACTTTTGTACCTTTCTTTAAAATAGTCCCATATGCACGGACGAGCACATCTGCTCAAAAATTTGGCTAAGAGGAGCAAATTGCATTCCCTGGGTCACTTACTAACCCCTAATACCATCAAGTCTGCTCCAGTTGATGCTTCCTCCTGATTTCACATTGTGTTTTGATGTAATATGTTTGATGTAATTGGGTAATTTGATGCAATTTACCATGGGTTATGCATTTCTGTTTATGTTTGGAAACTAACTATATACTCTGTATAAATGTGGAAGGAAAACAACGTCACTTTTAATTTTCACATATAAGATAACAGGATTCCTGACCACTAGTGAGACTATTGTAAGAATTTGCAACAGTCATTTCAATTCTGGCTGCAACTGGCAATAGCTGACAAAGCTTATATGGTTTTATCAAACATCAACTCCAAAGGTTGAGTCCTGATACATATTTACAGCATTTAAAAGGGGAAAAAGAAGTAGGAATAATGTTATAAATGGTTAGCCGGGGACTGCCCATACTTCCTGTGATGGTACATTTTATTTCGCGAGCAAAGTAAGTCTAGCAAAGCTGCCGTTTTAGAGCATTTCTGTTCCCAAAAAGTGGGAACCAATGAGAAATGAGCTTCAGGTTCCGTCGCTACAATTACGTCATCAGAATGAGTGGACTGATTGGTTGTTGATTCGTCCAGTAGTATACAGAGGCTGATGGACGCAGGTAAAGCCCACCTTAGCTTGGCCAGACTAAGCTCCTATGCGGTTTATAGTCACCGAAGCCAGGCTAATAAATGATATATCTTTAGTGAAAATCAATAAATGGTAACTGAGTTATCGATTTTTCTCTCCTAGTAAACTAATTCATTTTCAATTGACTGATTCATTGTAATTAATTAACAACGGTATTCCAATAAATAAATGAATAAAATACTGGATACTTTTTTTAACAAAAAGAAATTATGTTTAGGATAGTAAAACTGTTACCTCACACACAGCAAATAATAAGTAAAAAAAATGGGGATGAATAAGGCACTAAGATATTCTAATATAATATTTAATATAAAATACTAATACAAATATATAACATACATGCCTCAATGTTTATAATTCCTAGATAGACTAAGGAAAGTAGTAGACACAATCGCACACAATATCGCAATAGCAAACATAATATAGACGAATGGGTTAAGAATCATGTTTAAAAAAAAAAAAAGTTTAATAAAAAAAATTAATAAACTTGAATATATAATATTTAACATGGGTTTATGCTTGAAAGTTTATGTTTCTATAAACTAAAGTGTTTAAATGGAAGTAGGAGGAAATGTATTAAATCATATTTACATACCTAAGCAATCAAATATATTATTTAAATTGGGTTATTCACTGCTTACCTTTCGAAATAAAAGAAATTTAAAGTAAGAGGAAATGAAATATTAGATAATACTCATATAAATTAATATAATGTAATATAATATTTAACCTGGGTTACACGTCAATTTAGTTTCTAAATTAACTAGATTCTAAAGAAAAGTAGGAGGAAATGTTATATGATAAAATAAAATATAATATTTATCATGTCTTAATGTTTATTTTTCCAGAAAAACTACACTCTATGGATAGTAGTAAAAATCAGACACAATAAAATGCAATATACTTTAGACACATAATGCATTTTTATGTTTCTAAATAAACTAGTTTAATAAACATAATTTGATCAAATCAAATATATATTATTTCATTTATTTAACATTGGGTTTGTGATTCAATGTGTATGCTTCTAAATGAACTACAATAAAGGGAAGTAGGAGTGGGAAGTACTATTAAACAATATTCACAGAAATTAATATAAGCAAATATTATATAACTCGTAACATGGCTTATGTCAATGTTTGTTTCTAAATAAACTATGCAGGAAAGCAAGTGGAAATGTAATATGTTACATAATATTCACGTAATCAAATAAAATATAATATTTACCATGGTCTAAGTGCCAGTGTGCTCATATTTCTAAAACTAGACTAAAGGAAAGTAGGAGGAAATTTAATATTATATAACAGTCACACAATAGAATTAAATACAATACAGAACACGGGTTATGCGTTAAAGTTCATGTTTCTAAATAAACTAGGAGGAAACTTATTACATAATGTTCACATAATATTATTCAAACAATCCACCTCTCTGTGTAAAAATCAAGTATGCGCATATAAAGCCAAAGTTCAAATTTGCCTCCATGGTAACAAGCTAGAAGAAGTAGGCTAATTCGTATCAGGGAGCGAAAGAAGCAACTTCCCGACATCTCCTGCGAGAAGTCTTTTGTCTTGCAGCAGTGGCGTAACGATGGAGAATTAATTGGATTCTCTAGAGGCAAGTTTCCTGACTCTTTTTACCCCTTATGTCAGTGAAACTGAGTAACAACAGTGACAACGTATCAGGATGGATGGTGGTTTTGTTGAACATGTAATTGGGGTGTCATCAGTTAATTAGAAGCTGCTTTGTGTTTTACCCCCGCAGCCGAAAATACGTCGCAATTACACGTCACCGCGAACATGTCTAGACTCCAAAAGACTTATCTTTTCGTACCTGCACTGATAGATAAGAGCCTTTCAATAAATCTTTGAAGATATGGCCTAGTAGCCATATAAGTCTCTTCCTCATCATCGTCTGCTTCATCAAGCGGGGTCCACTGTCAGAAGAGAAAGAATTACATGTGACAGCAGCATATTGAGCCCAACCAGAACTCATTTCGCTCCAAAAAAAGAATAGAATTGCTCTCTTTTTAAAGGAAACAAGTGTCACTGTAAAATACAATCAATGCGGTTACACTTTGCGTTCAAAATAGACATGGTGGCAGAAAGATGAGAAAGGACATTTTAATGAAGTTCTATAAATTGTTTCCCAGCCACAGGCTTCAATGTACTAGATAATAAACAGCGTAATAGAGCAATTTAACAATCTAGCCGGCATGAGGAAACCGGGGCTTGAGCTTCTAAAGATTTGCATAGATATCTGACAACACCTCAGCAACTCAGTTCCTTTGCTGTTTACTTCGTAAGCAACATGGAAAGCTGCTGGTTTCAGATGACACATCTTTTGTCATTGAGAAGTTGTTGTTTTGTTGAGGATAAGAGACAATGCGGAAATCTTGTATTTACTATGCGTTTCAGAAAACAAGGTGTCGACTGCTTATATAGAGACATATGATTGTTTTATGAAGTATGATGCAAGTCTATTTTTATACACATTTCTGTGCAGAAAGGAGGCCAAATCTATCTGCATATCCAGCATTATTTCGATCTCCCCCCCCCAAATACATCTCTCAAAATAGCTACGCATATTTTATGCCTCAGCAGCCTGGGTTTCGCAGGGCTTCATTACTGCTAGAGCTGCTCGGAGGTGTTTTGGAGAAGACTTTGATTCATCTCTCCACCCTATCAGCCATGGTTCAATTGCTCAGGCCTGTGTTTGACTCTATTATCTCCGCGCTTCTTCAAAAATCATCTCACATCATGAAGAAAAAGACAATTTCTATCAAGAGTCTTAACCTTTTCTTGACGCGATCTCTCTATCTTAATCTCTTAGTTATTTTTTTTTTTAAACGTTAGGATGTTTACCTGAAAAGTTAACCATAAAGTCTTATTTTTTTCGTATAAAGTGATTTGATGATATGGTATAACATGATTATTTTTTTGTCTGCCATGATATTTAAACACACTTAAGACTAATTGTAATTTCATCGATTTAACAATCTATGGCGACATATGAACCTGTAAAATGTGCAGTCTAAGCAAAGCTAGCAATAAACATTCACTCTGAAATAAAGCCTAGTGTATCATATTTAAAACACAAAAGCTGCAAAATGATCAACATGAACATAACTTTGCTGAAAAGCCTGCTGTTCACGATCGATTATATGCCTTCTGTCATCTGATGAAATAAAAAGCCTTTTAGTGTAATTCTAAAAACGTGTACCTTCTTGTTGTAATGTGATTTTTTAAAAAAGAAATAAACACAAGAATAACATTTATACAGTTAATAATATTTTAAGATCAACATTTTCTGAATTGAATCAGATAATGTTTACTTGATTACCAATAGATAATTTATTTTATTTTATTTCAGAAAAATCATGTTAAAATGGTTCCAATGTGATATATCAGACTTTTGATAAACGTTTCTCTCTTCTCATTGTACTGCATTACATTATAAGTTTTTCATATAAAACTACCTAATCATAAAACAGAAGAACATTTAAATATAGGCGAAATCGTCCTTGAACATATTATTGGCCTATTAAGAGACATCGTGTGACAACTAATATGCATTGTTACAATAAATTGGGGTGTTTTTCATCGAGTATGAGCTCCATATTCCCTCTACATTAATGAGCCATATTATAAATCTGATTTAAACAACATGTATTGGTTTTTTTTTTCAATTCGCCTAAAGGTTGAATAAACCCTTCAATTTCAAAATATATTTGGCTATTATTTCATATGTCAGGCTTTGTTGGGTAACGTTGGGCTAAAGAAAACTAACTAAACCAATGTTTAGCCAATGTGAGCAAAACATGTTACAAAAACATTTGTTGATATTTTAGTTAATAAGCACGTGAACAATTATATTATGGCAAAAAAATATACATACTCTTACAATAACCAGCAGGAAAACAGGATTACAATACATTAACGTTATTTCACCGCTTGGAAAAATATTAACGTTATTGTAGGCCGCGCGCTATTTACGTTACTCGGTAAATTCGAAAACATTGCTTTTGAACACCATCAGTTCAGTTACAGTACCTTACACTTCTAGACCAGATATTTCAGCAGTTACCTGGTTGCGTTCAGCCAACGAAAACGACAGAGCTGCAGAAACGTCGCAAGTCTTCAGCATGTACTGTTTCACTAACGAGTGAACCGGTGTGTTTGAACGAATTCTTTAATTGAATGATTCAGTGATGTCACTTAACCCCTCTCCGAAATAGTCCGAAATCACAATGGACATAATGGACCAGCACCCATGCCTCAAAACATACCCAACTATATGTTATTATTGTTATTTTTAACAGGGTTTGAAATAAATAGGCAAAAATAAGTCAGATTGGGAATTTTATAATATTTTTGGATCAGTGGGGGGAAAGGGTTAATAATTATAGCCTATTATAAGATTGTGCTATACTACACATCTAGTTACACAACGTTAGCTAAAATAGGAATTAAGTAAGGTATTATTTAACGTTAGCCCATTTTAATAATACCTGCATTTTACTTAAAGCTTCTGCTATAAAAAAGACCTCATTGAATAACGTTGCGAATTAATCACATTTTGATCATATTAAAATGCTTACTACACCAAATGGTTGTTGGTCAGTCTAAACCATAAAAGCTTAATAAATTAACTATGTCAGCGCCGGTTCTCAACCAAATACAACCAACACTTATGCAAACTTTCAAAGCATTTTTGAATATATTTTGTTTTATAAACAGGTCCATATGATTTTTTTTTTTTTAAATCAATTCATGCACAAACATCCTTGTGGTACCCTGACTACTTTTCAGCAAACAAAAATAATTTTTAGTGCTAACTGGAAAGACCTGACTTATTATGAATTGCAAGCCTACCATCTAGTGGTAAGACCTCAGCAAGACTGGTATAACACAAGACAACTTTGAGCAATTTTGCTCAGTTTCTCACCAGGGGCCTGTTCCATAAAACAAGTTCCCAAATAAGCCAGGCTTATGACAGATAGTCTGAGTTATTTTAATACAAATTAAATGGCAATAACTCAGTCTGTCTGAAATAAGCCTGGTTTATACTCTAATCTTGGTTTATGGAACAGGCCCCTGGTTGTCCATGGATGGCAGCATTACCCAAAAAGCTGTCCCGTGTATCATCAGCCTAAGAGCACCAACTACAATCTTACCGTTCTCAGTTTCCAAACATCTACCATGTAAGGTATGACTTAATATTACATTTATTTAAATTAAACAACAATTAAGACAGCAAGTAACTGCATGCATGGTTTTAAGATGTTTATTTAAAAAATAAAATAGAAAAAAAATTACATAAAAATATTGAAGGAAAACAAAAACAATTCCTCCGTCTGACCTCTTGGATGCTGGGTGGCCACATTGAGGGCTTTCAGTTAAGGACTGACAAGGAGTGCTTTTGGCCACTGCGACATAACAGAAGTCAGCAAAAAAAAGAAAAGAAAAAAAAAGGCTTACATTTAAAATCCATCATTGAAATTCAACGAGGAGTGTCACGCTGTATCTAGCATGTACATCACCACAAATGTCAAACCGTTACAGAGTGAAACACTTCCACCTTTCCAACACACCTCCTCAGATTCACTCGAGGAAAAACACGGAGCCGCTTTCATTAAGACAAATCACCGATAAAGTAGATCCTTACGTGAACCGAAGGAGGGGGAGTGTTGCCTCAATGTCTGACCCCTTTTGCAAAAGATGCTGGTTCTATCTAAAGCAGAAACTGCTATTAGAGTTACATTTGCCCCATTGCATTGATAGGCAGGCGAGTCAAGAGTTACAAGGACAATCCGTAGTCTAGGTACCGGATATGACTTTGTAAAACGCGTCACGTAAGTTTGTGGCAATCAAAAGTCATCCCATACAGACTTGCAAGTCATGGTTGTAGTGTTGTAACAGCAGTAAAAGAAGTTGATCTCCAGAAGAAAATATACTCCAAACAAGACGTCCGGCTGTTTTTTCTCCTTCGAAACAGACTGAACTTGCATACAGGAACTGTTTGCGTGTACCTTGATGCGTCGTTTTCAGGCCCGGGGTCCTTTAAATGGTCACTTTGACAAGATTTACAAGCCGTGAGAGACACACAGGAAGAGAGGTTTTCAAAACTCCACTTGCATAGTAACAATAACCTGTATGCCTGTGATGTTCTGAGTAACAGCAATACAGTTTTAGTGTGCCATATACAAACAGAAGAAAAAAAAAGATAAATTACAATACAGTACAGGAATAGGTAATTACCAAAAAGGCATATATTAGCGCAAGTACCTGGCAATAAATGCACGTCAAGATTCCAGAAAGGAATCAAAATAAATTCCCTTTCTCCACTAGTCTGATTCGGGTGCCCGTTCAGAAGCCGAAAAGGTCCGATTAGGGCACCTTGCATAAAGCTGCACTGATCTGGAGTCCGCTCGCACGTTCATTAGAGCTTCCCTAAAATAATTCACGTCTCACACTTACCTAGAGCGATTTAAAAAGGACAGACACACACGCATATATAAATGAAAGCGCGTACAGACTTGAGTGTTTCGCTCGGTCTTAATCAGTTAAATCCATGTCCTAAAGCCTCAATGCCACACAACTACAACCTTACAGACGAACAAGACGAATAAAAAGCAACAGACGGGACTCTGAAGCTCAACGCAAAGTTGGGAAATGGCGACACCTGCAGGCAACATCTACACTGGCCGCTTTAATTCGCTCTCGTCCAGGTGCATTTTATGCCGAGAAAAGGGGAAGAGGGAATATAAACTCTCAAAAACAGTTTTAAAACAGACTTTCCCTTAAGGAGCCTGTCTGACAGGATCTGTAAACGATGAACAAAATTAAAAACATTACAAAAATAAAAACATTTTTACAAAAACAAAAAGACAGAACACACACAAAAAGAAAAAGAAGAAAAAACAGATGAAGTTATTGCACAAAAAAAAAAAATACAAACAAACAAAGTAACGGTTGCGTGATGTGTATAGTCAGTATGGTGGGATCTCTGGAAGCATCTCGAGTGCAGGATTCAAAGCCAGCGTCACACAAACATACACCCTGATACAACAAACAAACAAACACACACACACACACACACACTTCAAATCCACTGAATCCAGTTCATCCCACATGTGAAGGGTGTCACGTTTAGACCGAAAATGTGAAGACGCGAAAACAGAGCGTGAAACGCAAACAAACATACACACAAAAAACCCCCCAGAACGTTTTACTTGTTAACTAGGATGTTGTGGAGAAGACGATAAAAAAACAAAAAACAGTTCCTGTTCTCTAAGCTTCCTCAGGAAGATTGCACCGGTCAAAAAAACCCAAAAAGGAGTCAACATATACATGCAGAGATTCAGTGGCAGACTGAACTACTTAGCACCACCATCACCACAACTACTGAACGAGGAGCTGGGTTGCAAACGCTGGTCTCTCTGTGCTCACACCATCAGTAAAGAAGGCTCAATGAGTTCTCATCGTTTCAAGATGGGACCGGAGAGGTGGAAGAGGGAGCGAGGAGTGGAGTGGGAGCTTCTGGAGGAGAGGTGCGAGGTCTTTATCTGCTGACGCTGGCCGGCAGACTGTCCCTCTTCCTGCGGCGCCAGGTGTTGCGGTTGTACTGGATGTGGCTTCGGTTGGAAAGGACGGGACTGTGCACCACGGCAGGGTTGTGGAAGCCCTTTAGTGGGAACTTGGGACCTGTCTGCAAGAGATAAGACCGGATAAGGGAACTCAGGATGATGCTAGCATCTGGGGGGAAAACAAATTGCTCTGCGTACATAACAGATTTGAAATAAAAATTAAATGCATATAAATGTAAAGGTCTGCGTACAGCACTTATTTTGAAAAGTAGTACTAGATATGAGTGACATCAAAAGAGCTTTACATAATGCTGCAAAAGACTTGTCACCAGTAAATCGGGTAGTTAAAAAAAAAAGAAGAAGATATTTAGCGAATTTTCCCTTTTTTGCATGGCCTAAAAAACCACCTCAAGCAAACAATTTTTATTTATTTATTGTTTCAATTTATGGCCGTTTTTGCTAAATTGATGGTTTTCTATTAGACATGTTCAATTTGCATTTGCGCAATTTCAACGGTAATGAAAACGTCCCTATTGTTGGGCATTAAATTTCTTCCTATTAATTAAAAGTATTGTTCTCCCTACAATTAAAATTCGGTCATCATTTACTCACCACCACGTGGGTGCAAACCTGTATGACTGTCTGTCGTCTGTGGGACACAAAAGATGATAGTTCTGGATCCCATTGACTTCCACTGTATGGTCAAAAAAATACAATAGAAGTCCATTTGAACTGAAATGGTTCGGTCTTTAGAAAGCGAGTCAAACAGGTTTGAAACAACATGAGGGCGAGTTAAATGCCGCTTTACATTTTGGAGTAGCCCGTCTTTTTACTACGTCATTAGACTAGACTGTGAAGTCTTGATGAAGGGAAAGTTGGGCTCACTGTCAAGATACACACACACACAACATGTAGAGGAAGGCACACCGCCTACCTTGGGATGGTGGTGGGGACTGGGTAGAGGGCTGGGGGGAGCTGGGGGGGGCATGTGGAGGTATGGGGGTAGTCCGTCTGCCATACACACCTGTCTGCCAGGTAGAGCGTGGACAGAAAGATTGCTTGGGATTGAGACTCTCGCCTGGGGAAACAAAAGTAGTCACCTAACCACCAAAGAGTCATCACCACCATCATCATCTTCAACTGTTACCCAAAAGGCCCTCACCTGGGCAGCCGGAGGCATGGTGAGTGCTGCTGTGATGCTGGCTTTGCCTGCGACCATCTGAAGCGCTGCTGGCAGGGGACCTGGTGGCAGGATCTGGAAGGGGAGGGGGGCTACAGGTGGAGCGACATACGGTGTGGAGTCAGAGTCCTGAAGGAGCAGAAGTCAAATATGTGAGAGGGAATGGCAACCTAACCTTAATAAAAATGCCTGACACGAAATATTAAATACAGATATATTTATTTTCTGTTGTCGGATTGTTATATATAGAGATATATACATTTATTTATCTATATCTCTATATATAACAATCCGACAACAGAGGGCACGTAGTAGAGGTGTTTCACAATTATTTTGATCAGGATCATCCCGTGTAATGCAGTATGTTTATAGGATTGCATGGACATGGATGAAGGACAATGCTTACAATATCACTGCCTGATAGCGAGGACGCAGAAGAGGCAGAGGAGTGCTGTTGAGGGCTGGAGAGGGACATGGGAGAGTCTGCGCTATGAGGAGACACAGAGTCCCTCTGCTGCTGCTCCTCCACACTTACACCCAGCAGTGTGCCTGTCTCCACCTGCTCCACCGAGTCTTTATGGGATGGACCTGCATGCAAAAGACACCAGAAACGTCAGACATACACAACTAATTACACCCAATCAGAGCAGGTTACATCTGAATCATAGCAGATTTGCTGCAGAGCAGTTAACGGAGTGACAAAAAGTAGGCACTTTTCAAAAGGTCACATACTCCATTTTCAAACTAATCTACCAAGCGTCAGTTTAATAACACACATTAATCACAGTCAAAGTCAAGGATAAGACGTGTGAAAGGGATAAAATGCTGTTAGGGAGGACACTTCCTCCCTTCAAGGGAACCTACAAAGTTAAGGTGCATCAGAAAGTGTTTCATATCCACTGAAACCAATGCAATGCAAGGATTTGCTAAAGTGACACTCTGACGTAGGCATTTGTCGATCAATGAAACTAGTCCAGTTGAATTTCTTTGCATTTATTTTTTTGACTAGATTACTTCAATTTCTCATTTGTCTCATTAATGCCAAGTAGAAATTACTTCAAAATAATAATAAAAAAAAGTTAGCCATTTACATTTCTCGAACTTCAAAAGCCAGAAGTGTTACTATTTTAGCTACATAATAATACCCATGATACTCTTAGTTTCTGTGAATTAATAAAACGTTTTGACATGACTGTGACGAATGTTAGCCATTTTAGGGTAACGTGTCAACTAAAGTAAACCTAACATTGCTGTAAAACGTCTTGAACACTGGACATCAGTGACTGGTCTGTAATGGCTTATCAACAAAAAGGTATTGCACATTCGAAAACAAACATCCTGGATAAAATTCACTTAGTATCTGCAGTCATAACAGGTACATTGTGAAAAAGTGCCTTCATATTCAGACGCACCCTTGTTCCTCTCAAGACGGGCGTTGTGTCTGCAGCCCCACTTCTTTATGATCCACTCCCTGTAGTTGATGACTTCCTGGGTGACTTTAATTATGCGGCCCAAAGTGCTGAGAGGACAAGATAAGTGGCAAATTAAATCAAGCGTTGGAAGAGAAAGAGTGAAGGTGCATGAATGCAGATAAGAGCTGTACCTGTCACTGTCTTTATTGGGGTAAGAACGTGCGAGGGGTGAAACGGCGTGACCCAGTATTATATACGCATAGTCAAAAGCCTCCTTCACCTGCATGGCACCATACGAGCTTCTGCCAACGTCATTTCCTAAACAATCACGGGAAAAACAACAACATTAGATACACATACACAAAAAAATACAAGCATTACATGTTTTTATTAAAGATATTTTGCTCTTGCAAGGATGGGAACACTCTAGAAGTTTCTGTAACATTCTAGTGCTTTCTGAAACATTCCAGATCATAGCGGGACTGGTCATGAAAGACATAATAGAAACGCACATTTCTGAAGTATTAGACCATTCGTTTTAGGTAACCGTTAATCTTAAGCGGTTGTTAGTTCAGTATGACGCATGTACCACAGACGAGTAATAACAGATTATCTTGTATAAGTTTTGTACATCATTTTATTTTAGTTTTCCTGATTCACTATTAAATGACACAAAAATTAACATGATTTTTGCATTCAGCTTCAAAGAAAAAAATAAATAAATTAGACAAAAGTAAAAACGTTTTGTCTCATGGTTTAATGAAGAGAGTTCTAAACTGTTATCTAAACAACCATCACCAAACTGCTTTCAGCATTGCTTTCATCAAATTACTTTTACTGCCTAAAAGCAAATACCAGCAACAACAATCATCCCGTGTTCTCAAGCAAATTACAAAAGTAAAAAGGCTATTTTCCAAAAACTTGTGATCTGCCTACCTAGACAGCATCTTAAGGCATCACAGTTGCAGTTATTGTTGTGAAATCTGTCCTTAACCATAGGCAGCTGCCTTTTTAGCAATCATGTTTTGGCCAAATTTGAATTCACTTATACAAGAACGCATTGTGAAGAGCATAGTGACCAAAGTAGCTGAAAGAACAGACATTTTATTCCATGCCATAATGCACGGTTTTGAAAACGTAATGTTAAACTTGACATTCTCAGAAGGAACCATTTAAGAGGTTTTAAAAAATAAAAATAAATAAGCAGTAATGCACAGATTTAAAATACATGTTTTACGCTTATTCAATTATTAATGTTGAGCAACATGTACTGTGCTGTACTGAAATTAAGCAGATTCTTCATGACAGAAATTGGATCATTCAGTTAGGATGCAGAAACTAGTTGTCAATGTAGTAGACAAGCAGCTCACTAGATTTTGCATCATTGGAACAATGTTCAGACAAACAGCTTGAAGAGTACCTGGAAGAAGAGGGTCCTCAATACAGAGCATGGAGGGCCGGTAGCCATTACTCATGGCCTTCATGATGTCCTCTTTAGCCATGTACGCTCCGCCGTTCTTTATCCTGATGCCCGTCTTCAGGTAGTTAAAGTGTCTCCCATACAGCTCAAAGAACTCGATGAGCAGAATGCCAAGGTTCATGTTGGGATTCCTAGCATCGATTCTTGGGTGTAACTGCAGGATTAAGTTAAAAAAAAAACAGAAGGCAAGAGGAGAGTCTCTTTATTTGTTTGGTAAAGTCACTTATGAAATGTGTGTGGCTGACAGTTATAAAAAAGGTAGTAAAATATGCTTGACAAGTAATGAAATATCTCTAAATGACAAAAGTTCAAGCTGTTTTATTACTAATTTTGCACCTGTAAGAAGCTGATGACCATCAGGATGAGACTGTAGGAGCTGATGCCTCCTGTGAAGACTTCATTGAGGTCTCGCTGCAGCAGGAACTGCTTCAGTACTAGGATTAAATAAGGCAGCACGGTATACTTCTGTGTGGGAGAACAAAGTAGTTTAGACTTTAGCACATCAAAACCAAACCTCATTTACACCAGGCATTAAGAGGCATCTAAAAAACTACTTCATTTAACACTTAAATGATCACAGCAAGTATTTTTTTAAACGAAAGGGTCTACAACAGCATCTCGTTACACACTGACGTCAGGAATATCTAAATGGTTTCGTAACGCCTTGTGCACGTATGTGCCTAAAACATAGGAACTGCATACATGGTTGTCTTTCACAGCCGACAAAAGGCAGCTGTTCAGAAGCGGCAGAAATATTTACATAAGGTGAAGTGTTATGATAACTGGGGGACGAGCCAATAAATCCTACATTCCTCCACCATGTAAGATCAAAATCGTCTTGAAGGACTTGGGTGTCATTCACAATTGGAGTCAATCAAGTCCTCCTGGGAAGTTTGTATTCATGTCCAATGTCAAACTTCACATATATTTTAAACACTTGAAGGGGTTGAAAATACGCCTAATGGAAATACGTCAATTTGGCAAAAACGCCCATCTGTTTTTGCGCTCACCTGCCATCTTACAAAGCGGATGTTTATCGATACATTGTGAGTGCGCACACATTTAGTGAATCAGAACCATTTACCCTTAAAAAAGAAGTAAGGAAAAATCTCTGATGGATGCACAGATAAGAGCTATGAAGGTCAGGAGAGAGGAGTACGGCAGGAATGCACATGGAAATGAGCTTGGCAGTAGAGCATAAAGACAGCAGGTCATCTCCTTATTCAAACATCTGCATTGAAAGCTTGCTAACAGATGTTCAGTTAAGCTTCCCCCTTCTCCTCTCTTTAGTCTAACACTGACACTTTAAGCCTGCCATCAAATGAGCAAATATGGAGCAGATCTAGGACACCTAAAACGTGTAAATACAAGTAGGGTTTAAATGTACATCCTGCCTTTAACAGGTGTGCCCAATAAACAAAACAAATAAATGGCAGCACCACACAGTGGTCAGTTACGCTGCAAAACACTCATTTTCAACCAAAACACTACAATTTTGTGCATATTTTCATACTGGCAGATAAACACAATGAATGGCGCCACACAGTCACTACTATAACAGAATTGATTTTGAAGCCAAACTTTAAGCAGCAGTCAAACTTTTTCATTTGTATATCGTTTGCGTGTAATGAATCAGGTCAAAGTACATTTATCAGTGATGGCCAGACTGTCATTATTGGTTTGGGACTTCAAGTACAGCAATAAGCAACAAAGCTATGTTTTCAAATGAAAATTTTAAAAGATTTATGCAAAAATGTAACCATAAGACTGTTGGGAATTGCCTACACGAGCTGAAAGAACTGAAGAGTGGTAAACTGAATGGCTTTGCGTCCTACTTACATTTACAAAGATAAAGTTAAGCTAAATTACATTACTCTGAATGCGTCGTTAAGGCTCGAAATATTCTATTCTTTGCTTCAAAGACAAATAATGAAATAAAATGATTTGCATGCCTTTTTCATTAAAAGTCCATGTACTAGAACTAAGTCAGAAAATATAGCAAAACAATTATACTACGAAACATTACAATATCAAAATCTATTTGAATATTAAAATGCAATTTATTCCTGTGATACAAAGCGGAATTTCCAGCAGTGATTATTCTGGTGTTACATGATCATTGAGATTTTAGATAACTAGAACGCACTAGAACTAGAATAATTTCTTTATACCATTAATAATAATTGCACTGCTAATGTTTTTTTGTGTGCGTCTGACTAGATTTCATGTTTCTTTAAATCGAAAAATAATTGATTTGAATTAGAAAGCTCATCCCAAAAGTTTTTACTCTGCAATATGATGTTGTCACGCATGTACTCTGCTTGCTGCAGTCTGACATGCTGCCATTCTGCAAATGTCAATTAAAATGTTATTTTTAGAGACCAAAAGCGATATGCTATTGATTGAATGTCCTTCAAATTTAGTAATTAATTACATTTGAAATATACACTATAACTTGTACAAAAATGTACAAACCAGCAAACAATATTAAGACTTTCTGCCTATTCTTGAAATGATACATTTAGTCTAGTTTTATACAAATTAGTAAAAATTCGATTTACAAAACTTACCTTCACATATTCTTTGATGAAGCTAGCAGCTTTGATGCCCGTCTCCACGTTAAAACTTATGTCCACTTTCACCTCGGTCTCCTGATCGGTCAATTTGATGATTGGTACCTTAAAAATCCAAAAGATACGAATATAGTTCATGACCAAGAATTAGAGCGAAACATACAAAGGGGACCCTTCCATGGCGAGCAACACTTACTAGATATGAAACTGTTTAACTTAGCCGATGCTATACCAACAGAGGAAAACACATACCGTAGCTTTATCGAGAACTTTGATGGAATATGGTTCTGCCACATTGTGTTTTCTAAGCGCTTGCTCCAGCTGCTGCAGGGGAGGTTTCTCCCATTTCCCAAACACCACCAGGTCAATGTCACTACAGTATTAAAAAAAAAAATCAAGCAGACAAATTTGTTTGCGATCATTCACATTCAGTAGTTTACAGACAATGAGGCCTACTGACTAACAGTAACACAAGGAATATCATTCAAGCTTTAGGGACCAGTCTTGTAAGCTAAATCATTTGTATAATCCCCACATCTGGGGTTAACAAACTGCAACTGATCATAGAATGTCAGTTTAGTTATTAAAAGGCAGCTCAGAGCCAAAAAAGGTAAGCAGGGTAGGGTTGTGATGATAATGAAGCACGTGTTCAGATCCCAGCAGTCTGTAAGAGTCATCGAACTGTGAATAGTATGACTGTACAGCAACAACAGATCATGAGAGCAACATTACGCATGTTGACATCTGTTCAAAATCCTATTGCTATGTTGTCATTTAATGTGCAAGAAACACATATTCATTTACCTGGTTGGGAGAAAGAGTCCAGTGCTAAAGCTGCCAAATATCTGGACCTGAGTATGTAAAAGAAAAAAAAAACACTTTAATTTATTATGCTAATAGCTCAATTTCATAGACATCAGCTCTTAAGCTGGCTTACGTCAGCGGTTGGCCACAACTCCTTGATGACCGACTCTATCCTGTCCACCACCTCTTGTCTCATCGTGGTCTCCTCAGGACGAGGAGACATGAAATTGTAGAAGTCCATGATTTCTTCATGCAACCTTGGAAGAAATGAGAAAAAAAAATTATAATGGAAAGGACATTGGTACAACGCAAGAGGTCATTCTTGCATTTCCTTTACTAATCGAAGCAAGTACTGGTTTTAAAAATGGAGGGGGAAATATCCATTAACAGGTCAAACAATAAATATACTTGGGCTACAGAACCAACAACCTTTAGGCAAATTCACATTTCATCTCTGGCTCCATTCTGGTATAGAAACAGCATATTTCACAATCCAATACATTTCCTATGGATAAAATTAACTGTCAGAATGAATTCAATGCTTGATACATGGAAAGTTAAAACACCATTACCAAATTTCAAGCGTGCAAAAAATTTAAAACAAAAGTTATGCAAAGAAACCCTGTGAAACATATAAACATGATGATTGGCAGAATGGCAAAAACGTAATTTAATTTAGCTGAAAAATCATTGATTGGAAGATTTATTGTTCAGCCTTTACATTTTGTTCCTCCAAATTGTGAATATTTGGTAACAGCCTTAATGAGCTGATTAGACTTGTTTTTAATTATTTTTTAAATTCCATTTCATAGAAAAAGTGCACACATGACTTGTCACTTATAGTTAGTCTGATCTACACCAGTGTTTCTAAACTAAACTTTTAGTTAAATTACAGACTCAAAAGTCCTTATTTCTTCCACTAGAAAATTAGAAATAAGAGCTGGAAATACCAAAAAAAGCGCCAATCTTAAACACCTGAACAGTATTTTGCACATATGGGTGTATGACACAAATGCTGTCAAGCTACTACACAGGCCACTCACTAGGTTTTGGGACACAGTCGCTGCCTCATTCGGTTCCTATTTCTTTGGTGGAAAAATTCCAGAGGTCTGCAACCATCCACCGCAAATATAACAAGTTCATGCAACAGATCTGTCCCTTCTTACAAGCCTACAATTGCTGGGGTACTAAAGACTTAAGCATGCGTTGCATTAAGTGTCTAGTGTTATACTCATAAATCAGCAAACACCAAAATTGAATCCAGCCAACATTAAATGGACAGGCGATGACAGCAACATAACACTAAAATGTTAGTTAAAAGCTGTTACAGTTATAAGCTAAGCTCACTTGCTGTATTCATAAAGCCACTATAAATCAGTCAGCTAGGTTTGAACAGGTTCAGGTTTACAGATCAGCTGTGTCATCACATGGTCCCTGACATCCCAGAGCGGTAAATAGAGCGCATTAGTAGTGCCCAACAACTCTCCCATCTGCCTTGGGTTCTAGAAGCATCTCTCACTTTGCTACTGGGATTATTATTATTATTTTTTTTTTAAGTCAAATTATATAAAACCACATCCCAGCTACGAGAAGATATAAAATAATAAATAATCAGGCTTTTTATTTCTGAAGCATTTGAACAATCATATTATATATGTGTTTTCTATTAAGTGTTAAGAAGATTTTTTGATTAACTGCTAGTAGACTAATATGCCTTGCGATCAACTTCAAAAGGCAATTTTCTCAACATTTCGATTGACTTTGCACCTATAGGTTCAAGACTTTCAAATAGTTGTAGGGTTTGATAGGAACATTTTTGGCTGAGATAGCCTACATAAATCAATGAAAATCTTATTCATTCAGCTCTTAGGTGAGGAACACATCTTTAAAAAAAAAATCTGCCATTATAACTGGTTTTGTAATCCGGGATAATATTTTTTGTTTTTATTATTTTTATTCTTTATTGAATGTGTTCCTTGAGTAGTTGACGCAAAACCCGCTCTAAACGATCCGTGAATGAATCATATACACCGGTTCAACCGATTCACTGACAAAGATCCGAATCAAAAGATTGAATCGTTGACGAATCAAATTCGCTACAAAAAAACGGTTAATCAGACACACACATTCCACAAGTGACCCAACCCACAGACCGCAGCGTCTCCGAACCGAACCCAGGACACCGGCTAACACGCTAAAGCTAAGTGTCCGGCCCAACACGACCAAAAAAGGCCCACTGACACTTTCTCACACACGGAAAGGCCACAGAAAGACAGCATAACATTATAACGCCCCATACCGACCGCTGTTATGAATCAAGCTCATCTCACCCGTCAACCCCTGGGTTATATTTCCTCGTCTTCCACGGCGTGCCGGAGTTGTCATAATTGCCGTTAGTCCAGTTGGAGAGCAGATAGTTTATCCCATAGGTGCTGGCCTTATTGTCGCTTTTCCTCCGGCCCGGATGATGGTGGTGGTGATGGTGGCTGTGAACCGCTGCCGGGTGGGACGGGTGGCGCTTGATGCAACTCTGCTGCTGCTCTTGATGGAAATGCCGTAGATGAGGATGAGGAGGGTGAAGATGATGGTTGACATTATTCAGCACGCTCTCGCTGCAAGTAAAAAACGGGTGCCCCTTATTCATATTCCCAGCGATCAGATTAGAGCTTGTAGTCCTTAATTTAGAGCAGCTGGACGCCGGATCCGCAACCGAGCCGCTCTTTTGGGTCATTTCGCCGTCTCCCGTGTTTCCATTTAACGCGTGAGCCGCAGAGCCGCCGCTCGGGATCGCAGTGCCGTTGTTTTTAACGTTAGTGCCGTTATTTGCGTTGGACGCGACAGTCTTATAAACGTCAAACGCCGGAGAATTGACACAGAGGTTGTGGTGGTGGTGGTTCTGGTGCTGACCTGTGTTAGTCCGGTTTACCTGAGACGTCTCCCACACACGCATCCATAAAGCGTTCGCAGGACCTTTCTGTTCCGGCTGAATCCAAGCGACCCTCGGATCCATTCAACTCGTCTTTCTAACAGCCCTGTCAAACAAACGAACGCCTTTCCCCCCGTTCAGCGGATAAGTTTAAGTCCGGACCGCGAGAACGTGCCAGTAAACGGGGCTACGCGAAGCGACAGGGAAAATAACGACGTGCCAAACGCCAAAACCAACGGGAATCAATTAGTGGCCCTTTTTCCTCGCTAGCAATAAACTGTTAGCTAAACTATACAGTGTTTCCAATATGGCGTAGCCTATTCCCTTGAACCCCGAAATCCAGTACGCATGTGTAGGATTTAAACCATCGGGGCAGCACACACCCCCAGACTTCACACCGAGCAGGCGCAATCGAGCAACCCCACCCTTCCGAACGGCTACAAAGCGAGGGACACACATTTGAATTTACAACCCTGCCTACAATCGATCCACACTGCGAGCGTAGCGATTAATGCACGCGAGAACGGAGGACAGCTTGGTGACTACAATGGTTGTGTGGGCGTGGATGTGTGCAATAATAGCGTACTGATGCATATAGATAGATTTTTATTTGTTTTGTTTTTTATTTCATAGTCATCCTCCATTTTATACTAGATTTTCTAAACACCAACACATGACATTCCATATAGAGATTAAGTGCATTATATATATACTTACACTTTTTTACATATGCATTAAAATATAATATTATAAAATATAGCGAAAAATGCAAACAATAATTAAAACATTTATTATTTTAGTATAAACAATATTGTGGTTCTTAACCTCTTTTACCTCAAGGCCATTTACTGTAATTAAAGTATACCTACTATTTTTCTCTTGTACCTCTGCTTAATTTTTTTTAATACATTCTTAATCCTATTTAATAAATTTTTTTTTTATTATATAAAACAAACAAAAAAATCATTATTATTAATCTTCATTTTAAATCTTCAATTAAAAAAATTAAATAAAAATATGCATGAAAAACATTGCATAATATAACAAAAGTTGTCTTCTGGATACTGCGCAGATGCAGAATGTGTCAGACAATCCAACGATATCTGCTGACCTTTACTGACAGGCAAACATAGGAGAAAAAGCACCATATTTTTTCATTACCAATTATGCAACCTGCTGTTTAGTGGTGGGCCAAAAGAAGCCGGAAATCAACATTTAATGCTAAGTGAAGCTATATGAAACCGAAAACTGAATGTACTATGAAAAATGCTCAGTGCTTTCAAGCAAGTAAAACAAATTCATGCTGCAATTTATAATCAATTTATTTACGGCAAACACAGACAAAAATCCTAATCCAAAAAAAAACTAGTTCTCATGAAAATAAGGGAGCCCTAGTGCCTTTCGAGGAAAGAACAGGCATTCTCTGTTGATGATAATAAATCAGAATCTGACACGATGAAGAAGAATGCAGTGACAAGCTCCTCCCATGGTGATTACGCAACGAGTGCTTTGCCTTCAGCTCACGTGCAGATGTGTAATGTGGGGGAAGCCCAGAACGGTCAGAACACACATCTCCTGTTGTGCTGTACACCGTTGGATGTAGAGAAGGTTAATGCTGCTAGTCTTGGGTGTTACATATTTTAGACACAGTCTTTTGCATGCTTCTACACTCAAAGCCTAAAGCCCGTGTGAGGGGGTTGCTCTGTGTTGCAAAAGGTTATGTATGCATGCAATGTGGTTTGCAGGGGGATTTCATCATTGCTTTGCCTGAGGCTGGGGTTATTTCTCCAAAGAACGGTCAGACAGATTGTGACGCCCCCAAGAGCTCCAGACTGACCACAGACATCTGAGGGGAATCAACTAGAAGGATTTTTATAACTTCAATGTCAATGAATGAAAGCTGAAGTACACTGGTGACTTAGAAGTTTGGAATAATGAAGATTAAGGAAAAAAGTGTCACCAAGTCGAAACTTACTTGATGAAAATACTGTATAATAAGAAAAGTTTTGAAGTAATATTAACAGTGAAAGCTGAATTTTCAGCATCATTACAGAAGGCTTCAGGGGCACAGGATCCTTCAGAAATAATTAGAATATGCTGATTTGCTGCTCATGAAACAATTCTTTCACTGTAGGAAACTGGAAACCATAATACATTTTTTGGAGATTTTCTGAAGAATAGAAAATTCATTAAACAGCATCTAATCCAATATAGATTTTTAAAAAACATTATAAACTCAAAGTTACTTAAGTATAGTATCCTTACTTAATAAAATACTTTTTTTTTTAATTGTAGTTACCCCAAATGTTTGGTTGTCCATCACAGTTTCCACAAAAAATATTAAGCAGCACATTGATAATACATAGATCAGCATATTATTATTTCTGAAAGACCATCTTATGAGAAAAACTGGAAGAATGACGCTGAAAATTCAGCTTAGCATCACATTAATTACATTTTTTAAATATATTAAAATAAAAAACAATTGTAGAAAAAAAAATACAAATAAATTGTAGCATTTTGTTTTGTCAAATGACTAATTGCATCCAAAATAATAACTTTTGTGAACATAACGTGTGTGTACTTTGCATATTTATCATGCATATATAAATACACACGCATGTATAAAATTAAAGAACAGTTTTGTTTATATATTTAAAAATTATAATGTAAAAATAACTTGTAAAAAAAATTATAATCTATAAATAACTTGTACAAATATATACTGTACATGTATATATTTTCAAAATATATGCTGTATGAGTGTACTTCTATATACATAATAAACGTGGACAGTATATACGCATATATAATTTAGACAAAGTTATTTTGGAATGCGATTAATCATTTGACAGTACTTATACAATTTCACATTGTTTTTTTACATTTCAGATGAAAATAAATGCAGGCTTTGCAAACATAGACTTCTTTCAAAAACATTTTAAAAATCCTAATTATTTGACTTATAGTGTATATCTTTAGATATACATGCTAAAAAAATAAAAAAATTATAAAATTATGTTTCACGACTATATAAAATACTTTGTTCACAGTATAAGACTACAGACAATGGGACGTTTATAAGCAATTTATATGACCTTCCACATTCCAGCGTTAATGAACTCTTTCACTGCTGACAGCACTGACATACAACACATAACTCTCACAATACTTCATGCATTACACCTGAAGGTATATGAGAGAGCCCACCTGCTGCATGTCAAAACATGTCAGAGATGGTAAATAATGATGTTACAAGCGTAACTTATATACAACAACAGCTGTAGCCATTTGGATGGAGTTGAATTTGTTACATAATGTTGTTGTGCATTCAAAGTAGAAAAAGATATTGTGGTAACACTACCATGATGGGCGTGATTTCTTCATTCAGTGAGTATCTTAGAATGAAATAGGCCTATAAAAGCAACACAAATGTTACATAAAAATAACCATATCTTTCCTTTTAAGGCAAGGTATGCGGTTATTTTCTTTTGGAGCAGCACTCGCTCTTGGGATACTTCTGGTTATTGATTTTAATACTTCATTTTTGACAGCTTTGCGTACTGAGCCTATACTGCATATCACCCCTGCCGTCTGATGACAAAGTTCTTGGTAAATGTCGGGGGAAAAACTGTTTGGCAGAAGCTGTGTTTTGTTGTGCTTTAGTTTAAGACAGAATCGATTGAAGGTTTTATGTTAATGACAAATGATGACAATAAATACATTATACAAATAAATTATAAATCCGTTCACCGTTATGCCCCTGTTGAAATTCGTCCAATTTAATTTCTTAAATCTACTAAACAGTTCACTTTTGTAGGGTTAAAGACTGACACAATAATCAGTAAACATAATACACATTTTTATTCAAAATCGATTTTCGTAACATTTAAAGACAATATATTTTAACACTCATGTACAGCATAGCTTTTTACTTAACAGTGGTTTTTCAGATTTTTTTTTTTTAAATCTTCAGTCCAAACTGCCACAATGAAAAATTCACCATAAAAGGCTGAATATTTAAAATCAGATGTGTGTATAACATCATTAATCAGCCCAGTCTCACTGAAATTCATACGTATTTTATGAGGTGGCTAATTCGACCTCGAACAAATTCATGCAATTTTTGCTAAATCGTTCACATTTTACAATTTGTTTGAATGACCTAAAAGTTAAATCGTACAAAATCGCACGAGTGAAGTCGTACGAATTAGCCACCTCATAAAATACGTACGAACTGTGTTGAGATAGCGTTGAATTAATGGTTCTGCAATTGTTGCAGTGCATGGTTAAACGTTCCCTCTCTTCAGCAAGTAAATCATGCGTTTCTGCACATTTTCTGAGCTTGGACAGCTTTGTATCTATCACAATCAGAAAGTCCATATTTTGCTGACACATTGTTACCGTCTCGAAGAAGAGGTGGTTCATAGGGAACGTCTGGATTATGGCAGCAGCTGCCTGCCATGTGTATCTCGTCTCAACTGTATGATCTCATAGTAACACTGTGCACTTTTGCACTTTATAAATGTGTGTGTTGCTGCAGGACATAAATTAATTTATCCATCTTGTAGAATTGAGTTATTGTTATTGTGTTCGATGCATCTCTTCCCGGTGTTAGTACATTATGATAGCACTTCCCTTGAAAACCACAAAATATTTGTCATGCCATCACAATAGGAAGTCTAATATTAAAATAATATTGTTTTGGTGGAAGTATGGGCTTACCACAGGATCAGAGCACAAACGGTATTAAAGCTTTCCTTGATTTAGGATAGTCTTCAAATTTAGCGAGATACCACCTGTAAAATGAAATAACACATTACAAATCAATCTCCGACACTCATATCTTCACAAAACAAGAAACGTGTCAGGATAAATTGGTCTAGAACATGTCTACATCACATTGCACTCTAAAACAGGAAATAATTCAAAAGAAAAAAACAATACTTTGTTTAAATCAAATTAAAAAGCTATTCAATATTTATATAGTTGTTGAAATCAGATATTTTGTTTTCATTTTAACTTTTATGTTTTTGATTGGTTCCCGCTTTTTGTCTACATAATGTTTATTTAATAAATTAGAAATATTTGTATATGTCAAAATGCGAACCCTCCTAAAACAGGCTTCATATTTTTTCCCCACTTATTTAGGTTATAATTATTGTTTCATGTAATTCTTGGATTCATTATGTCTCATACATGAGCATTGGAAGCATACGGGGGAGAGGGGGGGGGGGATAATTGCAGTCACATTGGGCATATGGTAATGTCTTACTTGTGGTGGGCCATTCCTCTGCTGGACAGCACAATGAGAGTGAAGAGAGCAAAAGCTGCACTATGGACCGAGTGACCGGCCAGAGCAAACCCAGTCCATTCCACAATTTCTCCAAAAAAATTAGCTCCTGAGACATACTCAAACATGCCCCCTACAAACAGAGAAAATAGTAGAGATATTCGATCGGAAGACATTACACAAACAATTTCAAGCCTGTTTTAAAGCAGAGAAATTGCATCACATGAGTCTTATTAAGTGTAAAACCATCTGACCAGCACGTTTTTCTTTTTAATATGCCAGAAAAAAACATGACTGATTCATCATGTCCATCATCACTTATACATCAAATAAAAGCAGAACAAGCCTTTGGATTTAAACAACTTTGGCATATTGGTTAACTGCATCCAAAATAAATGTTTTTGTTTACATAATGTTTGTGTTTGCATGTTTATTATGTGTATAAATAAATAAATAAATATAAAAAGGTTTAATGTATAGAAGTAAAATACTTTTCATGCTTTTATACATTAAATATAAGAATATATGCTGTACATAAGTATGCACAATACATGCATATACGTTGATGTTTGACAGCACTAATTTAAATCCATTTATTTTGGCTAAATAATGCATTCTTTCAACAGATTCGATTTATTCTGTTGAAGGCTTATTATTATTTCTTTTTATTTAATTTTATTCATTTGACATTGTTTGATAATGCCCTGTAAAGTTGAGATGTCAGCTTTGAAAGACTTCAAAAAAAAATATAGAAGTAAATGATGATTGCATTTGCATCTTACATGGACACTGACTGTATGGAAAAAGAGATACAATGAACGTCACAAACTATTAGGATCTCTGGAGCAGGCTGGTCATGACAAGTTGCTAAGGCATTGAGTCACAAACAGAAAGGGCATCTATTTTTATTTTCTTTCAGAGGCAAAGCCAGATTCAAAGGGAAAACTGATGTTTTTTGCATTGCATTACCACTCCAGCACAGAACAGGAGCACTGACTGGCTATCTGAGCTGACACCACAGTGTGTGCCGATTCAAATTTTTCAATTTAAAATATCGACCTACTGTGGTAAAAACAAAGCCTGTTTCCAAAATGCAAAACCGCATGTGTTTTATGTAACCACACTTCCCACTCTAACACATTTCCAATTCATAAATGGTCCTATCAGTCCGATAATCACCATCTTACCTCTAGGTATCTTATATCCTGTCTCTCCAGGCTTACGTAGATTCCTGAGAATATGGTCAGAATGAATATTAATGATGCATCCCAGGAACCAAATACAAGACCCTGAAAAACATAATTTTTTTTTTTTTTTTACAAATTATACATAAATACATTTACAATATGAAAAAGATCTTATGCTCACTAAGGTAAAATAATAAAAAACAAACAAACATATATATACACATATATATATATATATATATATATATATATACACACACACTTATTTTACTAAAAATAACTTTTCTATTTTAATATATTTTAAAATATAATTCATTCATGTGATGCAACGCTGAAAATTCAGCAT
>JAUCNO010000353.1:10510955-10525431 GCA_032353835.1 Enteromius viviparus
TACTAAAAATAACTTTTCTATTTTAATATATTTTAAAATATAATTCATTTATGTGATGCAACGCTGAAAATTCAGCATGATTACTCATGCTTTCTTCCGTGTCACATGATCCTTCAGAAATAATTCTAATCTGCTGATTTGCTTATTATTATTATTATTATCAGCATTAAAAACAGTTGTTTTGTTTCATATTTTTTGAGTTCTGTCATTTTTAAAGGATTTTTGGATTAATACAAACTTCACAAGAACTTATTTGAAATTTTGTAACATTATAAACATTTTTACTGTCATAATGTGTCATCGCTGAATTAAAGTATATGTTTATTTTTTTACAACACACAGGATACAGTGTATACCGTACCAAAATGTTGCCTCTAGGGAATACAAATGAATACTGGGAATAGCAGCAAATGTTCAGTCAACCATAACAGGTCAGCCAGAGTTCAGTGAGATAACCAATATCTACACCCTGCAGTGGTCAATGTTACAGTAACCAGTCAGGGGAGAACAACTAGAACCCTGCCAAGTAACTAATTGTGTCTCTTTCTTGACCGGTAGTGAATGCATTGTGTTTTGTCATATGCTAATGGTGCCTCGGTGGTGGGGGATGTATTCCAGTATCATCTCTTAAAAAGTAGTTGGTCTCAAACTCAATTCCTGGAAAAACTGTGCAGAACTGTGGCCCTCCAGGAACGGAGTTTGATACCAATGTATTAGAAACAAATACTATATTCTGCAGTATAGAGCAATGGTTTTCAAACCTATTCCTGAGGACTCACAGCTTTGCACATTTTGCATGTCTCTCTAATTTACACACCCGATTCTGATCATCAGCTCATTAGGGAAGATCTTTATTAACTCAAACGAGTGTGTCAGATAAGGGTGATATGCACAATGTGCAGAGCAGTGGGTAACAAGGAACAGGATTGAAAACCACTGGTGTAGAGGATAAGCAAAATGATAGAAATGATTATACACTGAAAATTTACTATTTACTTACTAGCACCTACCTATGATGAAACAGGGATGTGTTTCCCAACCAGGTGGGTAATCTGCATAATGACTCAGGTATCTTGCCTGCAGGTACCCATTATAAATGCAGAAGATAAAGGCCAGGACAAATGAGATGAATGGTGTGGATTTCCCTCCTCGAATTAAAAATGGGTAGATGAGGGACCTATATTTACAAAAATACAAATATGATAAAATAACCACTTGCATGGCAAGGTTATTTACTCATGCATGTCTATACATGTTTTTTTTATATTTCATAAATCATACCTTTGCAAATAATGGGAAGTGAACATGAGCAGAAGTAGCTGGTTGGGCAGGTGATTTATCTTTGCACATGGACTCCAGAGCACCAAACTCAAAGGCACCAGCAAAGCCGGCAGCTCTTGAACGAACCAGGCGAATTTTACATTCACAGGGAACCCATATCTGCTGGATGCATATCTGCCATAAGGCACGTGCTCAAAGAGTAAAGTCAAAAAAGTTATGAATGCCATAAAAATCATCAAGTAGGATAAACAGTTCAAAACGTATACTTCTTGCTCCTCCGAGAAAAACAATGTCCTCAGAATAGCATCCATAATTGCTAATGCCACTTACGTGGAAGAAGGGTTCAGGTAACGTTTTGTAACCCGTGGCAAAACAAACTGACACCATGGAGGAACCTGAAAGACCCACCCATTATTAATTAGGTTTAGCCAATGAAGATACGCGGTGGGCACGGTGTGTGTAAAAACACGCCTTAATATATGCACGTTTTGAAAGATATTGCTGCATAAACGACTATTGAAAGGCAGGTTTATATAATTTCGACTATTTTAATATCATTTTGTGTTATTTTTTTTTTTACATATTTACCATGGTACAATTAGGATTAATTAGGATTTAGAGGCAGAAACGCGTATGGATATAAGTCAGGCAATAATGCGGGCACCAAGGAAGGGGTCTTTCAGTCGAATGTGCGCTTGTTTGGATTGCGTCACGAACACGTGAGTACAGCAGGAGCTGAGAAGTGCAGTACTTCAGACAGTAAACGCATCACAAGTTTATATCCTGAGTTGTAAGCGCGTCCAACATGGGTAGGAGAAACAGAAACAGACAAAGACCCCAGCAGAACAGAGATGGAAGACCCGAGGGGAAAAGAAGCAGAGATGATGCTGTGAGTTTGCTAACCGCTCTAGCCTCTTACTTTTCTGCCCAGTGCCAACAATGCAGATACATTTTTGAATATGACTTATATATAGTGTTATGTCTATAATATATAACAGTTTCAGTGTGATCTCATGGTATATGGCATGTATGTATGTAGTAAAAGGGACTCACGTGGGTTCCTTTGGCAGGGTTGGGGAGCTGGATACTCTGAGATCATCAAGGAGAACAAACTCTTTGAGCATTACTACAAGGAGCTGAAGATTGTTCCCGAGGGAGAGTTTGAGGAGTTCATGGAGGCCATGAGGGAGCCACTGCCAGCAACTATACGCATCACTGGATACAAAAGGTGACCTGATGTTTTGTACAGGTCTGAAGTTGTAGTTAAATGACAAACAGTGATTTGACTACCACACTGTTTGAATTTAAAATACCTTTTAAATTGTATTTGCTGCTCTTCGTATCATTTACTACTGCCCATCAGCCACACTTCTTTCAAGCCATATTGCTTGAAAACTTTCATAGACAGTTGAGAGGACATTGTATTTTCAAAAGCTTGTGACAATATACTATACTATAATATTTTATATATATATATATATATATAAGCAGTGTTTTAAATTATGACTAGACATGACTAAAAACCTGTTCATTTTATATGATCCACAGATGCAGTTAAATTAATTTTTTTTATTGAAATCTGTAAAAATGTTCTGATGGAAAAAAGTAAAACAAAAACTAGAAATGTCATTTTGGCAAGAAACTAAAACTAAGTTGAAGTACTAAAATTGACTAAAACCTGAATAAAAATAAATGAACGCTACTTTGATAAAATGACAAAAGCACATGAAATAATTTTTCATATTTAAAATATTAGTACTGTGATGGAGTATAAAAATACACTGCAAATATGTGAGAAAAAAACCCAAAACATAGCAAATATGATAAACGGGTAAAAGAAAGTACTGGTCATTAAAATGTTATTATATCAGGACTGGACTTTATTATATAAGATCGGGCTTGGCCCTTCTTTCCCTAGCAGAGTTTTATGATGACACCAAAATAGAGATATGCATTGTTCTGTGTTCGATAAAAACAGAGTGCATGTGTATCAAAAAAAAATCTGTATCTGACTACATGGGTTTATAAAGTTTTTTTTTTTTAAATTTATTAATAATAATACAAGTGTGGTAGCTAAATGTCTGACTTTCTGGGTTTACCATATTTGATGCAGTATTAACCTATTTGATGCTAAATTTGCAGAGTATACACAGTACATATTTTAGTTATGACAGTATATATTGTTACTCCCCTGCAATTTTTAGTGCTGTCAAATGATTAAGTGCATCCAAAATAAAAGTTTGTATAATGCGTTTTTGTGACAAATGAGGACATCAATTTGTATAATGACATGGGTATGATGTAGATATTACAAGGAGAAGGTGAGTTTTCAGGACATTACCCCGTGTCTGTCTGTGTCTGTCTCTCTTTCTTTCTTCCAGGTAATAATGCAATAGTTACACTTAATAATTTGTCTCTCTTTTTTTTTTTCCCTTTTAATTAGTCATGCCAAAGAAATCCTTCATACTCTTAAAGAGAAATACTTCAAAGAGGTTCAAGATCTTGAGGTGGATGGGCAGAAGATTGAGGCTCCTCAGCCTTTAAGTTGGTAAGATGAACAAAAAACTATTTGCTTTCTGTTAAATTTGTTTTGAATGTTTTCGGAAATCACTGTACTTGAGGAGTGATAATTCATCTCACCTTACTGTTAGGTATCCTGATGAACTGGCATGGCACACTAACCTGAGCAGAAAGATTCTGCGCAAATCTCCGCTCCTGGAGAAATTCCACCAGTTTTTGGTCAGCGAAACGGAATCGGTAAAAAAATGGTTTCTAAGAAACTATTATTTAGTTTTTTTTAATTTATGCAAATGCAATTTTTGATCAACCATTTTTTAATTCTATTTCATCAATCAGGGGAATATTAGCAGACAGGAAGCAGTCAGTATGATTCCTCCTCTTCTACTAAAAATTGAGCCTCAACATAAGGTACATTGTTTATGTTTCCTAAAAAACAAACAAACAAAAAAACAGCTGCATGTTTTCTGTGCTGTGTGTGTGTTTTTTTTTTGTTTGTTTTTTTACACTTGAACCATGAGGTCTGATCTCCATTGTCTTTCTGGCTCATCTGACTAGATTCTGGACATGTGTGCAGCTCCAGGATCAAAAACTGCTCAACTAATAGAGATGCTTCACTCTGACATGGACATGTCTTTCCCTGGTAAACCGTTACTCGTTAGTATGGGTTGTAATTCCAGATGATCCTATCACATAGTTATACTCCATCTCTTCTTTGCTTTCAGAGGGTTTTGTAATTGCCAATGATGTGGATAACAAACGCTGCTACCTGCTGGTCCACCAGGCCAAGAGATTGAACAGTCCATGTATTATGGTGGTCAATCATGACGCCTCAAGCATTCCGCGTCTGCACTTTGATCAGGACGGGAAGAAGGATGTCCTGTTTTATGACCGGATCCTGTGTGATGTACCCTGCAGGTGAGGGTCTCTGCTTGGACCAAGAGTTGGTTTTATTGACTTGAGCTTGACTTGACCATGAAAAAGCTATAGTTTTTCTATCAAAGTACTAAATTAGAAACATTGCCTTGCCAAGTAACTGAAAGTAATTGATGATTCACTGATTATGATGATTTTGCTAAATTCTGCACAAATCAATGACAACCAGAGAGCAGAAGATGTGTCCATTCATGAGAATAGGGGATTTAAACTTTTGACATATGGCAACCAGATCCATGAAAGATTGTTCAAGCTTGTAACCAATGCAAGATAATGCAAATGGCAAATTAAAGTAAAACACCTTCAAGATAAATGACTAGCAGGCAAATATCACAAACGGTTATCTTTAATAAATCAAGCAGAAATCATGATCATTATTTAAGATGTAATTTATATAGTATAAATATAGTATAGTATAAAAATAAGTATAAAATTAATAAATTACTGGAATGAATGAATGAATGAAGCTAAATAAAAACTTTCTAATGCTTAAAATTATTAAAATACCCAGAAATAGTTCACTCAGAAATAAAAAATTTGTCATCATTTGCTCACCCTAGAGTAGTTCTGAACCTGTATAAATTTCTTTGTTCTTCCGAACACCAAAGAAGATATTTTGAAGAAAATTTATAACCAGGCTGTTTTCAAAGTTCCTTCAAAATATCATTAAATATTGTGAACTGTAATATACATATTATATTGTATTATTATTATAATACAACCCAACTTAAAATAAATTATTATTGACACAGTGACACAGATGCCATATAGAAAAATAAGTCTGGATCAGACTTTTAAGAATAAAACTTAGAGCTGATTTTAGTATACGTGAAATGGGTCTGTTTGTCTTCTGATTGGTTTTAGCATCCGTAGAATCTTTCTACCTGCCAAATCTTTCAGGGAAAAAAAAAACGAATTCTGCGAATCTTCCCAGAAGCTGTACAGTCTGGTTTGTGATTATTGGTTGCTTAAAATGTCATCTGCTGGTCTCTTCTAAGTGGCTACAGGCCAAAATAAACTGCAAAGATATCTAGGTCTAGGTACATTTAATGTGGATTATTAAAAACCATTCAAACTGTAGATGTATCTTTTGCTGTTTGACTTGGTGAGTGCCATTGTGTATGTGTTGTCAAACAGCAGCAAGCCACAGAGTATGTAAGGATCACAATTATAGATGCGTTCACTGCGCACATGCCAGAGCCCTGTGTTTTCAGCTGAGCAGTGAATCTCTTCCCAGTGTGAAACATCATATAGCAAGGTTTATAGTTGGTGGAGTCTATACTTGGCCTGTAGCAGAATCAGGTGCCAAAGACAACACCGTCTGCTCTGTACCAGCAGGCCAAACATCTTACACACACACACACACACACACATTGTGGTCAGTCTGGTTTTGCTGCCTAAACATTTCTCTTCTGCGATGAAATGATATGAAGTCAACTTTAAAGATGTAATTATGGCTTTCCTTTTTGCCTGCGTAGGGTTGTAGTTTCCTAACTTTGAAAATCATTCCTAAATATCACTTTTATGCGATTCAAAATTTGCTGCCTCGTTAACCAAACACTGATGTAACTGTTTAAAAAAAAAGCATATGATCTCATACGACCACAGGAAGCTCTCTTAAAGTTAATACAGTCCTGTTTAAAATTACTTGAAGGAAATAAATGTGGTCATGGTGCCACCATCTGTAATCTGTGTTTATAACCATTAGTTTTTTAAGTAATTTAACAACAGGATGCACAGAGGTATGCAGATACATATGTTGACAAGCAGGTAGGACAGCCTAGCATCGTTTTCAGAGTAATCTGATTGGGCAAACATTTGAATGGTCCCAATTAAACCTTCCACAGATGATATAAATTAATTTAGACCACTTAACTTAGTCATTGCTGTGAATGAGACTTTCAACCAGCATAACAAAAAAAGTTTTTGACCCAGATCACCTACTAAAGGGTGTTCTCAAATCTTACCCTGGAGGTCCGATGCACTGCAGAGTTTAGCTCCGACCCTGATAAAACTCACCTACCTGTGTTTTCTAATGATCCTTAAGACACTGATTAACATGCTCCGGTGTGTTTGATTAGGGTTAGATCCAAACTCTGCAGTGGATCGGACCTCCAGGGTAAGATTTGAGGAACCCTGACCTACTCTGTATTTGAATGTTACAAGGATGCCATAAGATAAAGTGAAATGATCTTTAATTGTGTTGCAATTAAACGGCAAACAATAAAAACATCAACGTTTTCTTCACAGTGGAGATGGAACGATGAGGAAAAACATTGATGTGTGGAAAAAATGGACAACCATGAACAGCCTCCAGCTCCACGGGTAAGACTAGTCTAGTTAATTCAGCCTGTGTTCAGAATAGTGTACTTTTACTGTTTTTAGATTGTATAAAAAAAAAAAAAAACCCACAGTGTTTTAAATTTAGTAGTATCTAAATTTAATCTATATCTGCATATGTAAGGCCTACATATGCAGATATAGAAAGTCCTATGATTTCAAGAGGTCTTAAATTTGGGGATGGTAATGTTAGAATTGCAATATGACTGAATGTGATGATTCAGTTTCAAATGGCTTTTCATTAAATAAACATGAGCACTACAGGTTCAAAGTCTGGTGTTGCGCTGCTTTGTGTAGTGCTGTTACCGGGGAAACTGTTATATTTTCACCAAAGGCTCCACCTTCTGGCAGAGAATGAATGTGCATTTTTAACAAAACTGTTGTTTGTTCAGAGTTCGGACAAATGCGGAAAAAAACCACGTTTTAACCCTGCATACAGAGCTTTAAAGGTGGAACGATGATAAGACAATGCGTTCTAAAAATCTAAAGCATATAGGGGTGTGTACTATAGACATTGCCCTACCCTGGTCATATAGTTTTATTTTTGTTTCTGCAGGTCTTAAAAAAGGTCTTAAAATCTTAAATTTGAGCTTAAAAAGAGTATGCATGCGTACTGAATGCATGGTTTTGCCTTAAACCATTCTACCGGTATGTGGAATATTGTAATGCACTCCACTTGATCTTCTATATCTATATTGAAATCTAAGTACATTTATGAAAAGGTTCATTCCTGTTAGGTCAAAGCGGCATTTACAGCATCATTACTTTATTCTTCAGTGTCACATTATCTGATGCTGATTTGACAATCAAGAAACATTGAAATGTCTTAACTGTTAATTTAAATGTGTTCTTCAAATAAAAAAAGATTTTACACACACATGCAGATTAGGGCTGTTAGTAATTAGTTTTCAAATATTTTAGTAATCTGGTATTCTACTGAAAATGCCATTGAATAATCGAGTAATCGTATAAAAACGTTTTTGCTTAATTAAAGAGCAATATTAAATATGCAAGGAAAAATAAGACCGGTCTTTCAAAATGAACAACTAATTGGTTTCTTTTTTGGAAAAAAAAAATCTTCATTTTATTTATTGATGATATTTATAATTTTATTAAATTTTACATTTTAATGTATTTATTTTACTAAAGTATGAAGTATTTATCCCAGCCATGCTTTCTTTATTTAAAAAAAATAAAATAAATGTTTTTATCTATTGTTTAATCGTAAAAGCCATGCAAGTTATTGACAGTAAACTCATTCCTTTGATAAGTAGCTATGGTATAAGCTGTTAAATATCCCAGTATAGTGCCCTCTCGCCGCCCTGCTGCGCTATTGGTGGACTGCATTCTGACTGGTTGCCGCCAAAACGGGTCATAGCTTATTACCATAAAGTTAACCTTGATTTCAACTCTCCTCGACACAGCGCCCGCGCTGCCTCTCGCCGCCAGCTTACATTAAAATGAATGAATTCCAGCCTCTTTGATGCTTTCACCATTGGTGTTCCCTGCACATCCACCGTGCAGTATTGCACTGACCCTTGTGGTTTATTCCACCCATTCACCTGGTCTACTCGAAGAATCGGTTCAACCCTATTGCAGATTATTTATTTTATTGGATCCGTTAAATTGAGAATTTTTATAGATAGGTATTTTGTACACAACTATATTGAACAATGTATCAATTTTGTAATACAGAGTATACTGTTCAGTTAGCATTACTCCATTCTACATGTGTCTTCATGCACTCCGATAAACCCAGAAGTCTTGATACATAATGATTATTGTCTGTAAACTAAAGCTCTTCAGCAGAGTCAGTGAATTAGCAGTAATGTGTTTTCTGAAAGAGTGTTGTTTTGTTTAGTTTTTTTTATTAACTTTTTTGTAACTTGTTAATGAAACGAGATGTTGCATCTTCTGAGGTGTTGTTTTCTTTAGGTTGCTCTGTCAGCTTGGGTCTGTGTGTGTCTTCAGGTGGCTGTGATTGCAGAACAGTTTTTTTTTTTTTAATGCTCTGAGTCTGTGTCTTTTAAATTCCTTTCTTTGTCCGTCAGGCTGCAGATCAGGATCGCAGTGCGAGGTGTGGAGCAGCTGGCAGTAGGGGGCAGGATGGTGTACTCCACCTGCTCTCTGAACCCCATCGAGGATGAAGCTGTCATCACTGCCCTGCTGGAGAAGAGTGAAGGTATGTCTGCTGTCCTCTGGCTTCTGGCTCATAAAAACATTTCTGACCCATTTCATTCAAAAAGAGAAATATATTTTGCATAATGAAAATCAAGCTTTATTTTGGTACCCTTTTCATTTGATTTTCCTATTTGAATTTATCACAGTATTTTGATGATAGTTACGCAAATTTTCACTTCTTATTACCATAGTATAGCTTTTAAGTGTTTTCTTTTATTTTTCATTAGTTTTTTTTATTTTCTGCAATAAATTTTCAAATCCCCACATTTCTGCACTATTAAAGTTTTATAAAGTTTGTTTTGTCAATGTGAATAAGAAAATATTCATTTTATTGTAGTACTTCAAGTTCAAATAATGTTTAATAATATTCTTAAATATTATGTAAATATACCTGTTGTTGAGATTTACCCTTATATAAGTTTCAACTTTTTTGGGTTTAAGTATCTTTAAAATAATGTTCAAAACCTATGGGCAATACAATATTTCAAACAGTGTATTTTTAAGCATTAAGCTATGTATTAGTCTTGTCATTTCTCCTTCACCCATTGCTTTTTCTCATCCCACTCTTCTGGTGGTTTCTTCACTCTTGTTTATTTCTCAGGTGCTTTAGAGTTAGCAGATGCCTCTGCAGATCTCCCAGGACTCAAATATATGCCTGGAATTACATCTTGGAAGGTAATGAAGCATTAGCCTCCACTCTCTGACATCAATTTCTTTCTGTAATGTTTCTGCCTATAAATGTTGAGTTTGCCCTGGCTGATGTCTTTTGCATGAGCTCTGTCAGTTCGCTCAGCAAGAGCAGACTATGGGAGTTGCTCCAGTGAGGACTTATTTTACCCAAAGTAAAGCTCTTTTGATAATCCAGGATATCTTGGTAACATTCCTAATCAAATTGAAAGTAATCAGATCTTTTACTCTGGTTTCATATTCAAGTTCAAACAGTGATGCGTAGCTAACATGACATGTGGTTGGCAACTTGGAGGCTAGCGTTTAAAGGACACCTATAATGCCTCTTGCAAGATTTCTCATGCATCCCTAAAATGTGTTTTAAGTTTCAGCTCAAAATTACCAACAGATCATTTCTTGTATCATTTAAAAATCCGTAATTTAAGTGGAAGCAGAAACACGTTGTTTTTGTGCATGTCTTTTTAAATGCAAATGATCTGTTGATCCCTGCCACCTTTTCCAGAATAGGATTGCTGTTACTCGTACCTCAGATACCCTGCTTAAAAACATCTTTTTAATTTTGATGGTCTATCCTGCTGAAAGCACATGTTTAAAGCACATGCTTTAAACCATATTAGTTTAAACGTCTTGTATACAGCTTTCTGAGCACACACATCCAAGCGCGTACACAGAAAATAACTGTCAGATAGCATGGATGTGAGAAGTTCTTTCATGTCTTCTTGTGCTTGTCAAATACACATTTGTTAAACGCATATAAAAACAACAAATTCACTGCTCTTTTTGCCGCCTCTAAGACTGGGACTCTAAACAGTGTTCTGTGCTCATCAGTGCACACCAGTGAATCATATTGTTTATTATAAGCTCAAGCATGCCTGCCACTTTAAATTCTCAAGCGCGTGATGGTTGACTTTTTTTTTTTTGTTGTTGTTTTTTTTGTTTATCAGGTGGAACAATTCATTCCGAAAATAATTTGTTCTTAATTTTTTTTTCATTTATTTTTTACATTTTCTGTTGTATTACCTTTTTGTCATTTTAACCGGCCATATATATTTGCTGCTCAAGAAAAAATTATTCTTAATGTTGAAAACAATTGTTCTGGTTACAGTTTTTGCTTATTTACTAATTTAATAGATTGACACGAAAAAATAAAAGAGTGAAAAAAGGCTGCTTTGTGGAAATTTTCTTTAACTTTTGGTCAGTTTGATGCATCCTTGTTTGAAAGTATTGATTTCTTAACAAATAAAGGTAGTGTAATCTAGCTCTGTGCTCTTTTAAAGGTTATGACCAAAGAGGGTCAGTGGTTCTCTGACTGGTCAGAGGTACCAACAAGTCGTCACACTCAGATCAGACCCACCATGTTTCCACCAACAGACCCCGAAAAGCTGGCCAACATGAAGCTGGAAAGATGGTGAGTTGTTTTGATTTTTTATATATATATCAAAATATGAATATAAAATATATATATATATATATATATATATATATATATATATAAAATTTAGTGCCCTCCACTAATCATGGTAAATATGAGCAAAGGTAGCTGTGAAAATAAATCATTCAAAAAATTCACAAAATTCGAACCTATCGTTGAAGTAAAACCGTTGAAAGTGGGGATAAAAACTCATGATGATATAAATGTTTTTCTCCAATACATGTTGGCCACAATTATTGCTACGTCCTTTTCTACGTCTCCTGTAATGTCTGAAGAGTTTGGAGAACACCCGATCCTTCATCCAGAATCACTCCAAACCCTTTAGATTTAGTTGGCTTAGCTGTTCAGGTCAGAGGACTGGTAAACGGCAAAAGCTTCATTTTGTGCTCAGTGACTAATTCTTGTTTATGTTGATGTTTGTGTTTGGATTATTGTCCCAGTGGAAGACCAAATCATGGCCCATTGTTAGATTTCGAACAGAGTCAGTCAGATTTAGATTTGTTATCTGTTGGTATTTGAAGTCATGATGTCATGTGTCTAAACAAGATGTCCAGAACCTCCAGCAGATATATAGGCCCACAACATCAAAAACACAGCAGTATATTTCATTGTACACATGGAGTACTTTTTACTTGTATATATTTCTGTGAAACAAGAAACCAAGGCTAGATAATTCCATGTCCATAATCACCCTGGAGTGCTCACAATTGTGTGAATAGGATTATACTTATTATAGATATTTATAGAGATGTTTTACTCCTAAAAATTCTAGGGGTGCCAATAATTGTGGTCAACAAGTATTGGAGAAAAACATTTATTTCATTGCAAGAGTTGCTCCCTATTTACAATTGTTTTACTTCAATGATAGGCTAGACTGTTTTCTTTTTTTTTTATTTTTTTTTTTATAAAACAGGATATCAACAGGTTAAACAATGCAGATTTATACTTACAAGCACCTTTGCTCAAATTTACCAGATTAACCAAGTGTGCCAATATTAGTTGTTCCAGAACTCTCCTCCAGATGGTAGTATACAACCACAATAAAATTGAAGCAGTACAGATATGTAGACTGTCACTGTTTGTGTGTGATCCTGATTTACTTTGATTCATCTCTAGACAATATGGTACATTTGGCTTGTGTTTTCAGTATGAGAATATTACCCCATCACCAGAACACTGGTGGGTTTTTTGTGGCTGTGTTGGTGAAGAAGGCACCCATGCCATGGAACCGTCGTTTCCCAAAGGTATTAGATAACATAAAATATACTTGAAAGTACATATGAGTTTGTCGTTTTAACTAACAAAGCGGTTAATTGGATAAATAGACCCTTTTTTCTAGCGTGTGTACCTGCTGTGTAGCTACACTTTCACCCAAAGTTATGAATTAAACTTATTCAAAAATTGTAACCCAGCATTAAACTTGGGGAATTAAGCACCGTTTTCAAGCATACACACACAAACACATATAGGTTATACATCTATGTATTATAATACTATAAATGCATAAAAGGTGTTTGTTCAAAATATATACTAAACAAATATTAAATAAACAGTACATATAAATATATTGTGAAAACCAAAACTTGGATGTGCTGTCGAATGATTAAATCACTAGTTTCCAGCATAGTTTGTGCATGCGTTTTCTTGTATAAGAAATATATATATAATATATAGGATGTAGGATAAGGATATATATCGGATAAGAAATGTATCCTACTTAGTTGCACACACAATTGTTTTTTTTTTTTTTAGAGAGAGATCCCACAATGCACGCAAAAATGTTGATGGAAACGTGGCTTTTGTCTGTCTACAGCTTCGTAATAAGGAGGTGAACTCCTACAGTGAGGCGGCTCCTGCAGAGGAGCTGCAGATGGGGGAGTCTCAGGCTGACGTGCCACCAGCAGACAGCTCGTCCGCTGATGCCTCTGTGGAAGCGGTGGAGGGAGAGACTCCTGCAGAGGAAAACCTGTCTGTCCCAGATACCCCTGACCCTTCAGAGGTCAAGAAAGATAATGTCTGTGGGTGAGTATCTTCAGCCAGGTGTGTGTTCAGGCGCAGCAGTCACTCTATTGTTCTCTCTGCTGTTTGTTTGGTTATTTTGTTATTTCTGGGCTGTGGATTTTGGGATGCACCAATGAAAACATTTTGACTGATGAGGATAACTTAATAAGGGTTTTAATAACCAGTATTATAAATCGGTAGCTCTGTTGTTAATGTTATATCTTTGTTGATTTTAAACGACAATTTACAAGGTTTAAATTAAATGACATTAATTTACTTACAATTACATTCCTGCTAGTATTAGCTTATTCTTTATAATGTGCAATAATAAAAAAAAATTATAATAAAATAACTTATTATTTATAAGTATATATTGTTGTTGTTGTAATTATTATTATTATTAGAGTAGTAAATAAAGTTGCTTTATTTATTTAATCTAATTTAATAACCAATTTATTAGTGATTACCAATAGTTAGTAACCATTTTTTATTTTTTATTTTTTAACTGTTAAATATTAGACACTGGGCCACAATTAAATCAATTGCAAAATAACGTTTCCATCTGAAACCTACACGGATTGCTCTTTAAATGGCTTAAGAAATACTTAAGAAAAACCCATTGAGTCATGTGTTTTAAGCATTGAACAGACAAAATACTTGTATAGTTATTTGATAACAGTTTGAACCATTTATTGTTGTATAATGTGTTTCACACAATAATTACTCATAACAGTAAAAAATGCACTAACTGTGCAGTTTTCCTTTAAAGAATTCAGGAAGAAAGAATTTCAAACCCGTTGGCTTTCAGGCATTACTTGTGGTGTTTCTTTCCGTGCCTCCTGCTGGACGGTTTCTATTACTGCAGTTACTGTGCTCCACATTGACATGAAGTGCTCTGTCTGTTCCAGCCCCCCTCCTCCAAAGAAGATGAAACTCTTTGGTTTCAAAGAGGATCCTTTTGTGTTTCTGACAGAGGATGACCCCATCTTCCCTCCCATCCAGTGAGTGCCTCTGCTCTTCGTTTACAAAGCCTCGCTGCTCAATACAAATACTGTTTTTACAGTATTACAGGGGCAGTATTTTTCTTATCCCAATGTGTGT
>JAUCNO010000353.1:10525508-10538024 GCA_032353835.1 Enteromius viviparus
TCTGTTATATACTATACCCCCTATGTGACCAATCAGATGAATGGATGATATGATCATTATCATTCAGTCACTGTGACTCCGTCTTTTGTTTGTGATGAATGTTATTTATTTCCTCACACAGATGCACAGTGCCTCAGCGCTGGCAACCCGCCATTTTGACTTGTTGGAGACAACGCCTCTGCTCCATATGTCGCAGCGTGTTCAGCGCTTTGCGCATATGTGCATTTTCTTTTTTTTTCTTTTTTTTTTTTTCTTTTTTCTGTCTAACCATTTGTTTTACGCGGTCATATTTCTTTGTTTGCTGCAGAGCTTTCTACAACCTGTCTCCAGGTTTCCCCAAGCTGAACGTATTGACTCGCACCCACGAAGGAAAGAAGAGGCATCTGTACATGGTGTCCAAAGAGCTCCGAAATGTTCTCCTCAACAACAGTGAGAGAATGAAGGCAAGAGCACACACACATTTTCTCTCTCTCCCTCTCTCTCTCTCTCTGATGGCCCTTCATCAGTACTAGCAGTGATTGAAGATGGCGTACAGGCAGATGGGGACAGCAGCCTCGCTATGATCTCATCTCTATCTGTGCTCTAGTGCCTTCACATTCATCAAGTATGAAACAACCATCTGCTGCTAATGTAAACAGACATCACTGGAGTTACATTACAACAAAGAAACACACTGTAAACACTTACACACCCCATCCTTTGTTGTATTATTTGTGTTCTGAGCAATTCACATGCTCTAATGTTATTTCGGCAGTAATGCGGGAGTATTGTAACTCTATTGTTTTTAGTTTGTTTTAACTTATATATAAAATAATTAAAGATACCACTAATTATTGGCAAACAGCATGCATTAATAATAATATTAGTAAGTAATATAAATGGTAGTACATATTTCAATAAATCAATACAAGATTACTACCAAATGTAGAATTTTTTTTATTATATACTTACTGTAATTATACGTAATTAAGAAATGGAATACACATTACAGTGAGATTCCTTTAACTGAATTAGTTAACATGAATTGACAATGAAAAATAACATTTGACAATGAAGTAACAATGAACTATGTATTTTTATTAATGAATGTTAACAAAAAATAAGTACTGTTACAAATGCATTAACACTAACTACCAGCAAACTATACATAAAGTTTTACCACATTTAAAAAAAAATACGAAGGAAAGAAAGTGAAGCACTGTTGTACATGGAGTAATTGGACATGAAGAACTCTGTCTTTCTGCAGGTTATAAATACGGGGGTGAAGGTCTGGTCAAGAAATAATGATGGAGAACAGTTTGGTTGTGCTTTCAGACTGGCTCAGGAGGTGGGTATATGTAAAAAAAAAAAAATTGGTATATATGTATATATATGTATGTGTGTGTGTGTGTATGAGAATCACTTGTGGATCTGCATGCATCCAAAATGGATGAATCCTTTAAAAAATACTTGTGTAGATGTGTTTTTATTATTTACAAATCGTATTAAAAGATCTTTTTCAAGTTAAAAAGCAGCAATCTAATCCCAAAGATGTCTGCAAGATATAATGGTTTTTATTTCACATGCAGTTTTAACCAGCAAGGCTTTGGAATTAAGTTGTACCGCAGTAATGAGTCTATAATTAAAGCACCACTCGGATATCTTGGTTGTCTCAGATGTTTTTTTTTTTTTTTTTGCTCAAAAACTAGGTTTAGTGGTCTATCGGGAAACAAGTTAATCTCAATGTGCTGTTAATAACCTCAGCTTGCCTTCCTGTCTGCTCTAGAGAGAACTTCCATTACCATTTTCCACTACAGGCTATTGATTTTTTTTTTTTTTTTTTTTTTTTTTTTTTTTAAGATCTTAACTTGAAGATCTCTTCTGTGAATTTTGTGTATGTGAATTTTTTTCTTCCCATAGATGAAGAAATATTAAAATGCGTCTGCTACTTTCCAATCATGAGTTAATGGTAAAAGGGAATGCTTTTTTTTAAACCGGACTTAATCAACCTATGGGTACATGTTTTTCTCAGAGCAGTAAAGGCTATGTTTGTGTCTGAAAGAAAGAGAAGATTGAGTCCTTGACTCTATGCTGCTTGTCTGTCTTCAGGGTATTTACACGCTGTGCCCCTACATCAGAGCCCGGATCATCAACATCAGCATGGAGGATGTGAAAGTGCTCCTCACACAGGAGAACCCCTTCCTCAGCAAGCTTGGAGATGATGCTCACAATCAGGCCAAAAAACTTGGTCAGTGCCATTCAGATATATATTTATATTATATATTTTAACATATTTCAGTCATGTGTTTGCTTGCATCACAGTACTCAAAATGCTTTGGTAAGGGTTATTGATGACCTCTTGCACTGACACTGACAATCTTTCTGTGCTCTTATTACATGATGTCATCTCAGCCATTCATACTGTCTGTCATAAGTTATTACTCCTACACCTTTCAGAGATTGGCATCTCAGGAGCTGCATTATTCTGTTCTTCCTCTTATCTAACACACACATAATACTACATCACCATGCATAACAATATATCACCCACTGTCTTTCTTGAACAGGGTGTTCCACAAAGCTCTGTTCTCTTACCATTATTATTTACATTATGCACCTGGGATAAATTATTCGCCACTATGGTTTTCCATACCAACTATAAATCCTGCTTATTTTCCATTTCATGTAATTATATGCATTTTATCCACTAAGATGTCTATATATTCTGTGTATGTATGTATATATATATATGTGTATATGTATATATATGTGTATGTGTATATATATATATATAATATACATATATACATATATATAATATACATTTTTTATAGATGTTAGTCACTTATTAATTTGGTGTTATAATAGACGGCTGTGTCACTGTGACGCATGTATTCAAGGTCTTGATCTGAAAAGCAAATGTTGTTCTCTCTTTCTCCAGAAATGGGCAGCATTGTTTTACGATATCTACCAGATCCAAAGTAAGTGCTCATGTCATGAGTCCATATCATTTTACACACATTTATTGAACCGTAGAGTAAAGAACCTCTTGGACTAGATCTGCTGTAGTTTCCAGTTTATGCCTCTTTCTTCCCTTCATCTGTACCAAAGCCTAGTGAACTGCCTCGTTGTCTATCACCTATGTAGGGTACTTTTTTTTAAGACAAAATAGAACCAGTAATTGATTCCAATAGTTTGATGTTAGCATGTTCCTAAGCTAACAGAACAACATTATGGACAAGTTCTCAAATTGTAAATTTTTTAAATGCGTTGTGCACCGAGTAAATCAGCTAAAATCACAATTCATTTTGAAATTTTTAATATGCGAAGGCTAAATATAGTTCTGGCTTGAATTTGAACCAAAATCCGATTTTTGGAAGGCAGCTTTGTTTTTGGTTTTCTGTATCTGTGGAGCAGCCTCTTCATCAGGTGAACTCTTAACATGCGCTCTCTGTAGATTTCTGGCTATATATTGTGCCGGGACTCCTTCCACAGTAGCTGGGAGGTGTGCTGTGTTGTACGTACACATAGGACTCTGTGATGGCACTCCTACTATTCATGAGCCAGTCAGGAGACAAATGAATGGAGATTGAGCGCTGTGTAGCCATTACGCCCCTTGTCTGATAATTAAAGGGCTCGAACTGATGCACCCGGCTTCCTCTTTACAGATAAATAGCTCTTCATTGTCTCTCTCAGCAGAAAGCTCATTGTTTGGCCCACCAGACAGTCATGTTTCACGTTGATGGTTCTTGCGGTGTAGAAAACTAGTCAATCCAGCTGGAAACTGTCCTTTTATCTCTCTCTCCCTCTCTTTCTGTCACACACACAAACACAACCAGCCACAATTTTAGTCTGCAAACTCTGGTTTGTGCCCATGTATGGCTGTGCTTGTACCAGATGTTTCTTTAACAATATGGAGTTTCTTTTGTTTTCCTTGGGCTTTAGCACACAACTTAACTCTTTTATGTTGTAAATGTGAGCAACAACCACATCATAGTCTACTGACTGCGCATGCATACTGGAGTGCGGAAGAGTCCTACCCGTGTCCAACAGAGCAGTAACCGAGCCCGACAGGCATTAAGATATTTATGTTCGAGCCCGACACAGTTAAAATCTGTTTTTTTTTTTATTTATTTTTTTTGTAATTTTTTTTTATTTCTCCTCATTACTAATGACACGTACACCTTTTTTTTGTGTGGAAAGCCTGCTTTTATTAAGCAACTGTAGGAAGGCGTTCGGAAATGTCAACAGATGAGAGCATCAGCACACACGTGGCAAAAAGTGCAGTTAAAACACAGACGCACATTCTCGCTGATGTAACCGAGCCCGACTCGAACCCAAGCATCCTCTCTAAATATCTGTCCGAACCCGACCCGGCCCTCTAATCATGCATACATGAGATGCAGAGCATTCACAGCAGCAGTTGATTTCATGTTTGAGCTCAGTACAATTAACCTGGGTTTAGGCTGATGATACACTGGACAACTTTTTTAATTAATAATGCTTGGGCACTTTTGAATTGAGAAGGGGTAACAAATTTCAATCTGGATAATTTTAGATCAGTCTAGATCAGCCTAAAATTGACCAGCAACATTGCTCAATACGCAATAGCGAACGCTGCTGGTCTACTACTAGCCTGTTATCCCTCACAGCCTCGTTTTCAAATTAAACTGGCAGTGGGCTGAATAAGGCGCATTGACTGTCATTATATGATTGACCGACTGCAAAGTCACCTAAATCTGCTCTGGGGGTAAGCAGATAAACATTGAATTTTCATTTTTAAGTGAACTATCCCTTTAAATGATCTCATTAACTGGTTAACTGACCATTTGCTAAATTTAGTATTTACTACTAATAAATATGAAAGGTATGTTTTTTGTTTTTTTAACCTTGCAAAAACACCAATTCACAATTCTAGTTCAATCAAAGTTTATCTGCTACACTCTTGCCTGACTTTTTTTTTTTTTTTTTAATAATTTGAAAGTCATGTAAGTTCTTTGTTGTATATAAAATTTTTTAGAAAAGCAATCTCCCTCAACTGAGCAAAAAAAAATTCAAACAGCCCATTTTAGTATTCCCAACAAACGGTATGGTTGATAAATGTTCGCCACACAGCCTAATTGCACCATTTCTTTTTGTGCTAGACGACATGTCTAAATTAGCCTCACAGCATCATGGGAATCTATGAATGTCTATTTATTTTCTTATTAATATGAGCCCCCACAAAACACATACTCCAATGTCGACATGCAGGCACTTGTTCTTCACAGTTTCATCATTGTGAGTGACACGAGCCGAGAGCGGCTGTGATGTCACTGTGATTAGCGGCGTGTGGCGCTGTGGTGTCATCCTCCTCTGCTGGCAGCGTGCTGCTGGCTCCCCACATGAAAACAAGACGTCCCGTTCCAGCACAGCGCGCCTGATCATCTTTCACTTTTTTTCCATCAGTCTGATCACAGGCGCTCTTAAAGTGCCCCAACCACCGTCCCCGTCACGCTCCACGTCGGTTCCTGGCGCTGTCTGCGCTGTAGCTGATCAATAATTTGCTCATTTTCCTCTTCCCTTCTTGCTTTCTCCTCTCGTTGTTTTCTCCGTCGCTCATTCTTTGGCTCTTTCCTCTTTTGCATCAACCTTTTAATTTCTTTCTTCTTATCTCTTTAGGGATCTTGATGCTCCTCAGTGCCCTATAGATTTGTGCGGCTGGAGGGGAAAGACTTCCATCAGGGCTTTCGTCCCACGTAATGAGCGTCTTCATTACCTACGCATGGTCGGGGTGGAAGTCTTCCGTGACAAACAAGGCAAGAGGAGCGATGATTCAACAGAAACCCAGAAAGGAAACACAGAAGATGCAGAGGGAATAAGCCAAGAGCTGGACCTCTTAGAACAGGGAGGTGAAGAAACGGAGAAAAACGATTCCAAGTCCAATGCTAATGGCACAGAACCTGTTAGCAGCACTTGTGATGGGCTTACGAGTTAGTCATCTAAGCAGTTATTGTGGGTCAGGAGAGAAATTAAAGGCTTTACTAGGCCTTCTGTGTTGTGCTTTTTGTTTTTCTCTTGTAAAGGAGCAGCTGGTTGGGAAACCTCTGAAGAACTGATCTGGGGAAAAAAATATTTTTATTTTATCAGAGCTTTTTTAAATATTGATTAAAAGCATTTGCTGTTGGATATGTTTTTTTTATTGTTTGTTTAATTTTGTTCAAGGGAAAAATTTAATGAAGCCACACGTTACTCATTTAATGTCTAAAGGCTGCACACCAGCACAGTCTTAAAATGAATTTCATTTTCTCTGACACTTGTACATGATTTACACATTGTACATTATGCCAATTTGTTCATTGTTACAATACTTGAAATAAACTGCTTTGTCAATATTTTAGTATAGTTTGGCACCATTTTTCAGTGGCATATAGGCTGCCTGGACATGAAAATAGTTGGTTTAATTTGTATTCTTGAAACAGTAGGTTAAAAGATCCTGGATGGCCTGATGTTACTGTTTGAAATTATGAAATCTAGTGAAAACTTCCCCTTTAATGCCACAAGAGGTGGTTTGTGAATGGCAATGAAGTGATTCAATTGCAAATAGAAAATATGCCTAATGTAAACGTTAATTTAGCAAAAAAAAAAATTGTATAATCACAAAATAGTTTTTAAAGTCTCATGAGATTTGCTTTAACAGGTCACCCAGTGTACCTAAGTCACATGATTATTCTTTAATACACACTGCTCAAAAAAATAAAGCGAACACTTAAACAGCACAATGTAACTCCCAAGTCAATCACTTCTGTGAAATCAAACTACCCACTTGTGCGGAGTTCAGACTGCACGATTTTAGCCTTGATTTTGACTTGACGACAGGTTTGAGAAATCGCTGACAAATGCCCGAAATTACAAGCAAATCGTTGCACGTTCACGCGAGTGACAATCACAGTGTGAACTGTCAAAGACACGATCTAAGAGAATCGCCGACAAGCCACGACTTGTGCTAAGTATCTGTACCTGTCTGCGATTCAAAATCATTCAGTGTGAAATGTGTTCTGACTGAAAATAACATCGGCGATTACTTACAGCCAATGAGAACGCAACATCCAACGCAACGTTCAGTCTGAATTTGGCATTAGGAAACAACACTGAATGACAATTAATGTCACATGTTGTGCAAATAGAAGAGACAACAGGTGGAAATTATAGGCAATTTGGAAAAATAATAAAGGAGTGCATCTGCAGGTGGTGACCACAGACCACTTCTCAGTTCCTATGCTTTCTGGCTGATGTTTTGGTCACTTTTGAATGCTGGCGGGGCTTTCACTCTGGTGGTAGCAGGAGACAGAGTCTACAACCCATACAAGTGGCTCAGGTAGTGCAGCTCATCCAGGATAGCACATCAATGTGAGCTGTGTCAAAAGGTTTGCTGTGTCTGTCAGCATAGTGTCCGGATCATGGAGGCGCTACCAGGAGACAGGCCAGTACATCAGGATACGTGAAGAAGGACGTAGGAAGGCAATAAACCTGGTTTAGCAGTGGGTCAGTAATGGTCTGGGGTGGCATTTCTTTGGAGGGACGGACATCCCTGCAAGTGCCCGCCAGAGGTAGCCTGACTGCAATTAGGTACCAAGATGAGATCCTCAGACCCCCTGTGAGACCATATGCTGGTGCGGTTGGCCTTGGGTTCCTCCTACTGCTAGACAATGCTAGACCTCATGTGGCTGGAGTATGTCAGCAGTTCTTGCAAGACTAAAGGCATTGATGCTATAATCTGGTCCGCCCAATACCCAGACTTGAATCCAATTGAGCACATCTGGGACATCATGTCTCGCTCCATCCACCAATTGCACCACAGACTGTCCAGGAGCTGGTGGATGCTTTAGTCCAGGTCTGGGAGGAGATCCCTCAGGAGTCCATCCTCCACCTCATCAGGAGCATGCCCATGCATTGTAGGGAGGTTATACATGCACATGGAGGCCACACTCGCTAGTGAGACTCATTTTGACTTGTTTTAAGAACATGACATCAAAGTTGGATCAGCCTGTAGTGTGTTTTTCCACCTCAATTTTGAGTGTGACTTCAAATCCAGACCTGCATGGGTTAATAAATTTGATTTCCATTGAGAATTTTTTTTATTTTTTTTTATTTTTGTCAGCACATTCAACTATGTAAAGAATAAAGTATTTAATAAGAATATTTCATTCATTCATTCAGATCTAGGGTGTTACTTTAGTGTTTTATGTTTTTGAGCTGTGTATAAGTGTATACCAAGTAGATTTTTCTTTTGTACTGCACGTGCTGGCAGTGACAAAGTCTGACTTTTGAGCATCCTGCCCTTGCTCTCTTGTTACAAAGCAATAATCTGTTAATTCAAAAAAAGTGCATAAAGGTCCCATTGGTCCATGTCTATGAGTGCTTGTGTGCCAACGTGATGTAAGAGGTCAAGGTATCAGAGCCTTATTGAACAGCACTGAGAAAACGGCACAACCTAGAAAATGATTGGGAAGCTAGATGAAGATGAACGATTAGAAGCACATGAAACAGATGGAAGGAGACGACGCAGAGAAATAGAGGGAGATTGAAATGGCACTCAGGTGAAAAGCGGGTTTATAGAGGTTTAAAAGTTTAATGTGCATGTCTGTCATGTCCTTCTCCCTGAATGTCATCTCCCCTGTCCTCCTCAAGTGTTTTGGCTTCTCTACTTCCTATAAAAAAGGAAGTTATTTATTGTGCTTTTTTGTGTTTCATAACGGGTCTCTGTCTTATAATAAGGTGGTAACAGATTTAGCCAATCAGCAGACCGTATTATATCTACGACAGCCAGAGCACAGGGGGGACTTGAGTCTGACAGATGGCTGTGTTGTGTGTGTTTGTGTGTGTGTGTGTGTGCATGCATGTTCACACTTTGCATGTGTTGCGGGATGAATGTCACAGCTTTATCGGTGTATGCAAGCATATTTTATTTGTTTATATTTACACATGCATATGTGTTTACACTCTCAGTCAAAAGTAGTGGACGTGTGCGTAAGTGTGTGTGCATTTCTTGTGTGTGTGTGTGTGTTGGATCCAGAAATGCCAGGAGGTCCGCGTGTAAAGGCTATATCACAGTGTGTTTTTCAGAGCAGCCGTTGACCACTCTGCACTCCACACATCCCAGCAGGTCAGTGCCTTTGCCCTCTGCACACACCAGCCAGTCAACAGACCCCTCGATGGCAATATATGATGAAATGAAGTCTGAAAATAAAGTCGCTCTGGACTACCACACAGTTGTGACCATTTGTGAGTCATAGAGTAAAAGGCCGTTTTCACAAGATGCATTCGTTGTGTAATCATTTATCTATGTAAGGATACACTAGATGGACTTCTTGGAGTGTTGAGATTTAGTTCAAGATGATATGTCAAGTTAAAAGTCAAGTCATCTTAATATAGAGTTTTATACACTGTTTAGATTTGTTTCAAATCGCTTTACAGAGTAAACAGGAAATAACAGAATCAGTGATGTGAACTTCATCAAAGATAAGATTCAGCTGTTTTAAAATCCCCTTTCTCAAATCAGGCTGTTTTGAGATTCCTGGTAAATCATTCATTATCCAGCAAAATTAAGTAAATCACCTTTTCTAATATCATGCTACTTAGCCAGTTTTTTTTTTTACTTTTTTTGCAGAAGTTTACAGTCTGCTAATCACCCCATGGAAGAGAGGGGCGGGGTCATCAGAGCTCATTAGCATTTAAAAGCAACATGGACTAGAATGGCTTGATAAAAACAGTGCTGATTTTGGCAGGGTAAAGATGTTTTTTTTACACTGCCATTGAGAACTTTTAACCAAAGTATGTATTTTTTTTATTATTAAGAATTGGTAGAGAATCATATTAACTTGTGTAAAATGGGCACCCGATGGCAAGTTTAGTGTTGATTCTGTTCAATAGAGACTGTCCTCCAACAAAAGAACGACCCTAGGTCACCCCTGAACCTACCCATTATGAAAATCATGCAAAACCATGATTTATAGTGCTTTATGAGCACACACGTTCTCTGGGTTTAAACTCATGATCATATCTTATAATGCATTGCTCTACAGCCTGAGTTACATCAACACTGAAACTCCATCAGGTGAAAAAAGTTCATCTTTTGAAAATGTGGTTCAACTCTGTATTCAAAACCTGTTTTGTAGTGTTAATAATACTGCTACTACCTTTAAATCTGAGTAAAGGCGTAAATGTGAAAGAAAGAAAAAAAAAACGGTCACATTTGCATAACAATTTTGCATATTAATTACCTTAATATCCTTAATATCCCTCCTTTAATGTAAGTCTGAGGGATTTTATATTTATAGCCAAATATTTATTTCACTACAAAACAGCACAAAATACTGGTCAGGGACGTCCAGAAACAGTTTTGTGTGATTTGAATGAGTGATTTGAACTAAAATGAGTCAGAATTCTACTCATTAGAACTGCTTTACTGCTGAACTGTTTATTATTATTATTATTATTTATGATTTTATAACAAGGCAGATAAAAGAGAGGAGCTGGAAATTACTGAGGAAAATAATTGAGCATAAAATGTTTTTTATTTTTTATTTTTTTGCACTAACATTTGTTTCTATGTTTTCAAGAAAATCTGGTACATGAATGTAATCTGCTGCTTATTTGCTGTGATGTGTCAGCCATATTTGTCTTTCTCTCAGCATACACAAACACACACTCACTCCCGCCAGATGACATTTCTCTTCTACAGATCTGTCTCTGACACCCTGACATGGATAACTAATAACCCATAATCCCCTGGACGCCAACTCCACACATCACTTATCAAATGAGCTGCTAAAGAGTGAAATTAAATTTCCAAACATTAGGAGAAATGAAATCATCAACAGTTGGCATTCATTTGTGTGTTATCCAATCTGTCATTTGCTTAATGAGGGCATGTGGATTACCATTTTCTATTTTGTTTGTTTTTTAAAAAGAGAATTGATCAAGATTAATGTACATATTTTTAAGGAAATAAAATTGTCAAGGAAAATTATTTATTATTTATGGCTAACAAATGTTCTCCGTATCATTGGTGTGACTGGTTCTAAAACTTAATGCTGCAAACCATGCATAAAAAGCAGGTCTTCTGTAAAGATAATGATACATTTGACAATATATTAATTTTATTTGAAATCATTAGCCCAAATGTGCAAGGGCAGTTTTTGCACCAATATCTTGTATTTAGGAGGCATTTTTGTTTATTTTAGGGAAAGGTTGTCCCAAATCCTGATCAACTTCCAGCGCTACATGTATGTACAGTATATGTATACTTTCAATTAGTACCATAGACAGCGGCGAACCATATATTTTACTGTAGGGTTCCAAAATCTAATACTATCAATGAAAATGCTCTTGTTTCATTTTGCTTTTCTGTTTAAATCAACAACAGCAGCAACAGAGATGTATGAACTTCATTAGTTTGTGTGAAAGCATGATTTATATTAGATTCTATTTGAAACATTTTTAAATGAATTTGTATGTGAGACTTCTTTTGGCAGAGTGATTAACCAGCATTGACAAGATTCAGTGCTGGAGGATCATGATCTGATCTCTCTCTCTCTCTCTCTCACACACACACACACACACACACACACACACACACACTCACACTCACAAGAGTATCCACAGAGACTGAGTGTTGACAGATCGGACGTGGCTGTCATCCCTCTGTCCTCACTGACTGCTTTTGTGTACGTATACATCAGAGACCAGATAAGATCAAGCTATTGTGTGTTATTCTTTTTGAAGCGATTGTAGTGTGGACTGTATTACGAATGGATCTAGGTTATGCACAGACTCAATGCAGATGTTGGCTATGATGATTCAGGTAGAGCTTTTGTTGGCTGTGTAGATGACAAAACGTGTTTGTGTATGCACACAGCAGCTGACTGTATATGTGTGTCTATATAAGTGTGTGTGCAGGGTCATATTCAGATCACATGCAAATCACATGCAAATTCCTGCAGAGTGAAGTCACTGCGTAAACAATTTGTCTCTCTCTATTTTATTGCATCCTCACCTCTATTAATCTTATTTATATACTCCTGTTGTTTTATCTGAATATATTTATGATGTTAATGTTTATAAATATCATATTAATCAATAGTTTTTTTCCCCCTCAACTCATTTTTAGTCTTCAACATACATTATTTTAAAATGACAACAGTAGTAATAGTAATATTTTGTTTCGTTCAGTTTTTACAAAACATTTTTTGTTATGAACATTTAGATTTTCAAAATGTTTATTACAGATATTTATACACACACATAAAAAAAGAATAACACATGCTGTGTACATGTCAAAATATTTATATAAATTATTTCATAAATTACTTTCATAAACTACATTATTTAATTATATAGTATATACTAAATACTAAATTGTATATTATATAATTATATTATTTGCTAATGTAGCGCGATGCACATTTAGATTTGTGTGTGTGTGTGTGTGTATAAATTAAAAATAAATAAATAAATGTTATATAATTTTAGATAATAAATAATACAAAAATTTTT
>JAUCNO010000353.1:10543769-10590283 GCA_032353835.1 Enteromius viviparus
ACAGAGCAGTCTATGCTGGCTGTGCTCAGAGACTAGAAAGAGAGGCAATTCTACCTCTGCAAGAACAGTCTGCTGCTGACGACTCACAACCTTTCAGATAGTTAGCTTTTCTTATTAAAAGAAGCTGCTCTTACTATTCAAACGTGAGTTTTGAGCAGTGAAGGGTTGTTTCTCCGATTACGAATGCAGACATGGTGTTATGTTTACGAGGCGTGATGCAACACCACGTGTAAAAAGACAGAACTAAGTCATTACGTCTCCACTGGATAAACAAATGCCTGGTTTGTAATATGTTTTATATTTGTATATATATATATATATATATATATGCACACACAAACCTTAAATATTTAGAAAGTATTTATATCTATTTATTATTATTTTTATACTTTATACTAAATAAAAAAACATTAAACATATTTTGAAAAAAATATATATTGTGTTTGTATTTATATATACATGACGTGTGTATAATAATGCGTTTTTGTATTATGTAAACTAATATAATGAAAGTGTATATTTAATATTTACATATAAATACAAACATATACACATGTATATTTATGAACAATATGTTTAAATGTCCAATATACTTATATATTTAATATAAAATATAAATAAATATTTATGTGTTTGTTAATATTTTATATACATAATAAATATAGACTTTATACTTAACACACATATACTATGTAAACAAAAACTTCTATTTGGATGTGATTAATTATTTGACAGCACTAGTTTTTATCTATATTACCTAGAACTATATGTATGACAACATGGAATCTCACAAGTTTTATTTTCGACTGCAATTGCAAATACATCAGGTTAGTTTACAGATGCTACTGTTTTGAAAGTGAAATGCCACAGTCAATCTTATATCAATCTTATCTTATGTCAATTTGAAGTCAGATTTTGTTGTTGGGGCAGAAACTACAGCAGAGACAAGACTCACATCCTGGTCTCGCATGGCATTGAGCTGCTCCAGTTTTTTTGCCCAGTATCGAGCCTCTTCTTCTGGGATGTCTATGGGAGAAACACACTTAGCCTCAGATCTCATATCAACGGGTTGAGTGATCAAGATATCCAAGTCCGGTCACATTGACCAGTTTTTAAATCTAATGTAAAAAGCAAACAGTCTAAGTAGATGGATCTTGGCCAAAGAAAACTGCGGAGTGAAACTCAGAGATGCTGTATGTATTCCAGCACAGACTCTTCCGAGAGAAAGCAGGTTAATTATATCGTCAGTGCGAGAGAGTTTCAGTGTGAAGTTGTGTGTCTTTTTGAGAACAAGACCTCATTTGTTCAGAAAACAGCGCTCATACAGTATATGATGTTTGAGGGCCGCCTGTGACTGTCATGAGTGCATTTGTTGCAAACATTTTTGAAACTATTAGAAACTTCCAGCAAAAATACTGCTAATTAGCTTCAGCAGTACTAAACCTTCACATGAATATGTTGTTTAAATTTAAAGTTTTCTTTGTTTTGTTGATGCATTTCCTATTAAAACAGTCTGGACATATTTAAAAGATAAATATGTGCAATTTCGAGTTTTTTTTTTCTCTTTGAAGTGTTACGAGCTGTTAGTGCATAGATATTCTTTATAAAAGTTATGACTTGTCCACACCATGTCCTGGAGATGCAGTGTGTTGTTGTGAAAGTCAAACTACTTTGTTTGTGCTTCCAAAAGAGGACACAACTAGAAATCAGTGTTAAGTTGTGTTTCCAGCACTGTTCCAGAACAGTTGAACACAAATATTGGAGTATGTTCAGCACATTTACAGAGGACTGTAAATAAAATATGTGGCTTGCTTTTATTATATTAATAATTTTAAGTATATTATTGCAAAAATATGGCTTGGCAAGATTCACACAAACATAATCGTATCTGTGCATTATGTCTCAGTGTTAATCCAGACACTCTCTTTATAAATACTTCTACTGTTTGCATTTTTGTACTTTTTAATAAAAATTATAGACAAATAAATAAATAGCTATATTAATAATACTTTGAATTTTGGGGACACTGGCAGTGTCTTCATAAACCACCTTCAAATTGTAACAGCTCTGTCATAACCATGCCATTAAACACATTTGTATCCCCATGAACCACAAACACACACACTCTCTCACACACACACACACGCAGGGTTGTGAACAGACTGGGATCAGACACTGGGCTTCAGGGATCTGGACGCTCCTCTGTGAAGGAACATCAAACCAGCGTCAGATCCTTCAGTCAACAGAGAGTCTGCTCCATCATTTAGCGGCTGATCTCATCTGATCTGACGAGATGCTCAAACACACACAAACACACACACACACACGCACACACACACACACACATCTGATTCCCAGAGCTTTCTTATGCTGCCATCAGTTCTGGCTTCTGACATTTTAAAGAAGGCTTTTGCCCAAAAATCAACATTCCGTCAACTTCTGCTGAACATTTAGAAAATGTAGTTTTGCTATGCAGGACAATCAATGACAACTGATGAGTTGAAAAATTAGGCAAATGGAAGCGTTAAAGCATCAAATGAAGAAAATTTTCATGGGAAAAAAAAACAACAAATAAATAAGATAAAGCCTATTCAATATTTAACAATAAGTTTGTTTTGTTCTGAGCTCATATGAAGCTCTGCAGAAGAAGCGCACACAGAGATTGTGATGGAGCAGAACGTCTCTGAATCAGGGTTAGAGTAAATGATGTTTTATCTATAATAGCGCTGTAAGGTCAGTGAGAGGAGGAAGAGGAGACACGCTCTCTGCTGTAAATAAACACTAATTGGTGGCTAATTTTCTTGGCTGTAGTCTGGATGATCCTCGGCCTCGAGGCGTGTTTGAATAATTCATAGGAGCAGCAAACACGGCTTTATGTTGGAGGCCCACAAGGCTGGGCATTCATTACTCTCTGGACTAGTATTAGAATAATCTGTGTGCTGGGATCAACGCTTGGAGGCCAACAGAGCTTCCGCCGACAGACACAGAGACACACAGAGCCTGTGTTCACAGAGAGACACCTGGAGCTTTACTACAGTCCCACAATACACTGCTGCAGCATCACAGTCACAGCACAAAAAACAACATATACATATAGACATAGATATATGCACACACACAAACGCATCATGTATTTATAATATCTGTCTTGTTTTCCAGTCAAAATACGCAGGTACATTTCACATCATAGTAACAATGTTTTCTTACACATTTTATTAATGTACATTTTGTAATTAGATTATATATGATAATGTATTAAATATGCATAACATTTTTAATTCAGTTGCTATAAAAAACTTTTAAATCAAATATAAACATATTGTGTAGCATTATGTAAATATTCTGAGATACAAATAAACACTGAAATATTTCTTACAACTAAATACATTTTGCTTAGGCCCATGGTGATTAGCTCATCATAATTTCTCAAACGTTTAAACATTTTTTATTGTAAAACTGGACAATTTTGTAACAAAAGTAGTAATAAAAATGTAATTAAAAAGACAGTGTTTTAATCTCTCAGCATCGGTCTGAATGGATAGCAGTGTTAGCGTCGATGGATAGATGCTGGCGTTCATTAACTGCTCTCAGCCTTACTCTACAGTGTGTTTTGCCTTGAAGATACACACACACACACACTCGTGTCTTTATCATTACAGTCTCACTGATGTCCATCTACTCTGAAGACTGACCAGAGGACATCTGGAATATATATATATATATATATTTTTTTTTCTTTCTTTACGAAAAGTTATTTTAACTAAGGCTGCATTGATTTGATAAAAAAGATAAACAAATAAATAACAATATTAAATTATGTTTTGAAATTTATATTACATTTTGTTTTTATATTAAAAATGTTATACACCACCACTTTTTTTAATCACTTTAATTGATTAAGGATGCATTCAATCAAAAGTGACTGTAAAGACATTTATAATGTTACAAAAGATTTCTGTTTCGATTAAATGCTGCTCGTCTAGACTTTCTATTCATCTATGAATCCTGAAATCTCAGTTCCCACAAAAATATTGAGCAGCACAACAATAATAATCACATAATAATCTGCTTTAATTAATAATTATAATAATGATACTAATCAGAAATGTGTGTTGAGCAATAAATCAGTACATTAGAATGATTTCTGAAGATCATGTGACACTGAAGACTGGAGTATGATGCTGAAAAATCATTTAATTTAAAAATTACATTTAAATATTACAACGGACATATATATAATATACATTGGAATATTTTTCCTGTATTTTATTTCAAATAAATACAGCCTCAATGAAGAAACTAAATATTCCAAACTTGATGGAGGGGTTTTCTCAAGAGGAAGATTTAAAGAAGCAGGAGTCTGGAACTAAATTCAGTGTTTAGTTTAATGTCTGTGGAGGAAAATCTGTTGAGATCTCATTAGTGACTGAAACACTGACCTCAACCACACTCAGCTCAACTTAAAGATTTAAACAGCTGTTAACTGAGACCAACATTCTGCAAACACACACGCACACACTGTGAGTGAGTGAGGAGGATCTCTTTAGTATGTGAAATGATAACTCTAGATGATGAGAAGCAGTTTTCTGCTGTGTCTCTCACTTGATTCTTCTTCTAAACGTCTAAAAGACCTCTGGAGATCTCTTCCAAACTACGGTCAGATTTGCCCAGTTTTCAATCAAAAGTTGTCAAGCGAGCAGATCTTTGGCTGAGATCTCAACACACTGCAACTTAACAAAACACACAAAAAGATAAACGTTGAGCAAATTAAGAAACATATGCTCCAACTAATCACAAACTCAAAACCTGCTGCCAGTAAAACAAAACAAAATTTATATTACAGTAACCATGTATTCATAACCTTTTGTATAATCTGTGTATTTATTATGTATATACACATGCATGTATATATTTAAGAAAATTACTAGTCACATCCAAAACAAATGTTTTTGTTTATATGATATATTCGTGTGTGCTTTTATAATGTACATATAAAAACACACATACAGTATGTTTTGAATATTTCTTTACATATAGTTTATAATTAAATATATGTAATATATAAACATACAATTTTTCTTACATACTGTATATACTGAATGTGTGTATTTATAAATCCATAATAAATGAACGCAGTACACACACACACATTTGTTTTGGATGTTATTAATCATGATTAATCACGGCTCAGCAGTAACAAAAAAAAGTGTTACATTTATATATTAATTATTATGTCTAATATGTTCAGAGCTGGACCTGACCTCTGGCCCCTCACACACACACACACAAACACACACACACAGACACACACCTCCAGTGACGAGTGTGTGATTAATCGTCCTCTGACTGACAGCAGAGAGAGCATCGTCTCAGAGATGATTAGAGATGTCAAGTGTTGGTTAACGGCTTCGTTATACTGCGTGTGTCCAAGCGCTCCCACAGATTTAACGGCATCACATCAACATGTTTGCTGGCACGAAACAAGCGCTTGTTAAGAGTCTGATCCTGATGATCTCGCGTCTCTCATTATTCACTTTCCACTGCGTTTACTGCCGTCAGCAGAGCATCAAATCACAGATGTGTTACTAACAAAGCTATATTCACCACAAACACACAGTAATCAGAAACCATCATAATGACAACTAAATAAATACACAAAAGAATTACTTCCAGTGAACTGTGTAAAGTTACTTCAGTATTTAGTGATAATTAGTGTCGATCATTTTAATTCAGTTTAACTTTTTGCATCATATTGCATATTTGCAACAAGTATTTGGAAGGAAATATTTTGTTTTTTTGAAAAATCCGAGCAATTCCAAGTAATTGGGTGAAAATTTAATGAAACTGAAATTAAATTAAAGTTAAATTCCTAAAAGTTCCAAATGTTTTTATGAAAACACAAATTTAATTTTTTTATTTTTTTTTAAGTCAATAATATATGGAGAAAAAAACAATTACATAATGAAATGAAATGTCTACAACTATTTGGCTCAAAATTTTACAAATAAAGCAAAAGTAAACTTAAATTTTATTTCATAAAAATAATAATAATCATTTCCATGACTACAATAATTTGGCTCAATGTAAAAAGCAAAAAAATAAATAAATAAAATAATGAAATACAGTGTCCTCTGCTAATATTGGCACCGTTGGTAAATCTGAACAAAGGTGGTGTGAAAATAAATCTGCATTCTTAATCCTTTTGATCTTTCATTCAAAAAAATCACACAATTCTAATCTATCATTGAAGTAAAACAATGGAAAATGGAGAGAAAAACTCATGATGAAATAAATGTTTTTCTTCAATACATGTTGGTCACAATTATTAGCACCTAATTATTGCTACGTCCTTCTCCCAAGATAACAGCTCTTTTCTCCTGTAGATGTTGCCTGAAGAGTTTGGACTTGGAGTCTTTAGTCACTCAAACTCTACTCCTCTCTGTGTATTAAGAGGATAGAGACAAACATCCTCTTTCAGGCAGCTTCCTAATTGATTGGAAATTCTTCATTATTTCTCTGATGGTGCAAATGGTCATTTTCACTGCTCTAGCTCTTTTCTTAAAGCCACTTCACTAATTAGTGAAGCTTAATTATCTTTTGCTGCACATCATAAATATATTATTTGCTTTTTCTCATTGTGTTGATGATTAAGGGAATTTAGGGTTTGTTTTCCTCTTATATATATTTCTGTGAAACAAGAACCATGGCTGGATATTTTCATGTTCATAATCACCCTGGAGTGCTCACAATTGTGAAATTGAATGGGAATATACTTCAGAGATATTTTACTCATAAAATATTCTGGGGGTCTCAATAATTGTGGCCAATATGTATTGGAGAAAAACATTTATTTCATCACAATTTCTCCCTATTTTCAATTGTTTTGATTCAATGATAGATTACAATTGTGTGATTTTTTTGAATGAAAGATCAAAAGGATAAAGAATGCAGATTTATTTTCACAGCCATCTTTGCTCAGATTTACCAACGGTGCCAATATTAGTGGAGGACACTGTGTCTATATACATTAATGCAGATTTATTTGCAGGTTTTATTCAAATCAGTCTGTCACAATTCAAAATGAAAATTGTTGCATTTTCCTATAACAATGTATAAAAGTTACTGTTGGTTATTAATTTGATAAATTCCCATTTTAATGAATTTTAATAAACCTGCATACAGATATTAGTTACTCAAAGCAGTGTCATTAACTCACCTGCTTTACCAGTAAAGTCAATCTTTTATTCCATTTAATCACCTGCAGTCATTAAATTATTAATCATTAAGTGTTCAATCACAGCTGAATGTGTGCAGATGCTTTGGCCGTAATGTATTATAATAATTTGACAGGCAGGTTGTTGGGAGAGCTTCCCATATGCTTCCTGCGGTTGATAAGAAAGGAAAACACGCTCTTGCTCTTAAGGCAGAAACGCTTCAGGAAGAGCGAGCGCTCTATGGGCTTTGTAATTTAAGGCAGAGGTCAATCCTGGGCTTTACAAAGTGAGGAAGCCCCTCCACCCCACATTAACGCTCGGGCGGCTCGGACCACAGAAACACTGAAGAATAAAGCAGTGCTCAGCTGAAGTGACAGATTTCACATTTATCTTTTTCAAATGATTGTTTTCCCAGTATTATGTACTACCAAGCCATTTCGGATTAACATTCATAGTTTATGAACATGGTAAAGCATTTTTTGGAGAAAAATCTATGTACACCCTAAATACAAAAATTGAACATATATATTAATAATATATATTAATACATATTAATGGCCACTCAGCCATTTGGTTTGCAGTGATGAATACATTCATTTATTTCTTTTTCTGTTATAAAAAGCAATGTTTTATTGAAGTCAGTATTTTTGATTCTGGGTTCTTAAGAACTAAAGAACTCACAAAAGATCTTATAAAGGAAGTAAAGCTCTATTTAGGACCTGTTTGATTTATGTGAGTATTTTCCATGCCTAATGGTGCACATAAACTGCCATATTCTGAGTAGGGTTTCATCATCTCTCCAGGCTCCTCGGGTGGTTGTTGTACACAGAAACACCTTGAGTAAATGAGTCTGCACTGAAGCTGAGGGCTGATGTTGTAGGTTGTGATGTTGATCAGGTCTGCGGCGTCCCACTGACCCGGAGCTTCAGTCCATCTGCATTCTTGCACTTTGAACCATAAACATCCTCCTTTCAAAGAGCTTGGCAGGAAGTTTCTGAGTTTTCCCTTAAATGTGCTATTGAAAATATGAGCCTGCTGGGACACTTCAGCATCTAATAGAATAGAAATGTCTGTGTTTGAAATGCTGAATGTTCCTGTGAGGTGATGCTGTGTTTGAGATTACCTGCTGCTTCTTTGCTTTGCAGTTTCAACATATTCTGTAAAATAAGTCTACAGTATATACCTATACCTTCACTCGATATTATTATTAATCCATATACGGGGCCTGATAGGCTTTATTAGCACATGCTGTAAAGTGTGTATCAATAACACTAGTTTATGTTTCGCTTTGACATACTGTTAATACGCAAAAATGTAACTTTGGCGTGCTTATAAAATGTATTATAATCAACTATGATTAAAGTTTTAAGATAGATTCGTATCATATGCACGCCAACACATTTCGTATGATATACATGCAAACACTGCGCATTATATTCACGCCAAACAAGTGAGTATCATATACACGCATAATAAAAAACGATTATGTTTTTATTTGGCGTACTATTTATACACAATTTCATGTGACTGTATTTAGGCACATAGGCTGTGTGCCTACTAAGCAAGTGGATTAATATAAAAATGTGTTTTTGAGAATCGGTGAGGTGATTAAGGCTGTCGTGCTGTAAGTGAAAGGGGCGACAGATCGACTGCGCTGTTTCCAGTAGAACACCAAACAAGCGCGCGCGCTCTGTTCAGATTCAGAGGCGTGAAGGAGCCGAGAGATGCTGCTGACACACACATACACACAGACACAACACACAGCTGTTACACCTGAGACAGAGACTGCGTGAATACACTACACTTGCAGATCGATATCTGCACCTATTCTTTAAAAACAAACACTTCACATTAATGCATTAAATAGTCATTTGCACGACAAAAGGCTTTTTAAAATAAATATTTTATTAATTTACATGCGATGTATTTATTTTCAATATTTAGCGAATATTTATTTGGCTTTTATTTATTTTATTTATATCTGTTATTAAAGAATGGGATAGGAATAAATATTTTTTAAAAATCAGATTATAGAGAGAGAGAGAGAGAATTATTCACAACATAAATAATGACAAGAAAAATACTATATATGCAATTTAACAATAACAATAACGTTATAATAATGCTTAACAGTTGTTCAAATATGGTGGTAATTAACTAATAAAATAAGATAAAACAAATATGTACTAATAGACATTTATCGAACGGATGCATCCAATGGAATCTTTGTTTAAAAAACGTGCTGGACTTACGAAAATAAACTAAAAATAGATTAAATGAAATTTCGTGATTAAGTCACGAACTGCCGTGAGACTGTGTTGGTCTTTATTAAGTGGTGAAGGATAATTCTCGTTTACGGAAAAGAAACAAATGTTTTCTGTTATCATACAAAATTAAATAGGCCCCATTGATAATAAAGAGGCTGTTTTGACGAGCAAAATAAATATAAAGCGTTAATATCTCTCTCCCACAGCGTTTAGAGATAAAGGTGTTATTCTGCTCGAAAACGCGCCGTTTGGTTTGTGAAGCGATGAGAGAGACGTGACGAAAGCGGAATATGATGATGATGATGATGATGTGAACACCAGCACGAGTTGAGTCTGACGACAGCAGAGTTTCGCCTTTCACTCGAGGAAAAAAAGTTGCAGGATCTTCCAGAAGAGCCTTCGAGCTTAAACCACATCGAGACCTCGAGTCCATCACAGCCCAAGCGAGCGTTACCAAAGCAGGAGCGTATTTTATTTCACTCAAAAGTCCAGTCATTTATGGATCTGCGGTGACCCGATGCGCGCACCAAACATCCAGAGCTAAAACCAGGTACCAAACAAACCATATCTCATAAACGTGGCTTTCAATTTCACGCGCTTCTATTTAGCGTACTATTTATACGCAGAAACGGACTTTCGCGTTCGTGTGATACGGAATCGGTAAGTTTAGGGGTGTGGGGTAGGTTTGTATTATATGCGCGCCAACAAAGTATTATTTTGACCTCAAACACGTGCGTGTCGTAAACACACTAAAGTCAGTTTCAGCTTATAAAAGGCACGTAAAATACACAATTAAAAATGTCATTAATAGGCCTAAGCATTTTCATGAGACGGGGCTCACAGAACAGAGCTTCATCACCGCGCAGCCTTATAACCAGACCAGACTTTGTTTTGATGTGTTGTTTGCTTGTGTTTTTTAAGTGATGGCATCTTACCATAGCTTGGACGATGACGCAATGGCTTTGATGGTCCACGACACGAACGCGGTAAAGAAAGAAGAAGAGTTCGTGAAGGACGCGCCGCTGCAAGAGCCGAGTTCTGAGAAGGTGGACGCGTCTCAAAAGCCGCCTTACTCCTACGTGGCTCTGATCGCCATGGCCATCCGGGAAAGCGCGGAAAAGAGACTCACCCTGTCCGGCATCTATCAGTACATCATCACCAAGTTCCCCTTCTACGAGAAGAACAAGAAGGGATGGCAAAACAGCATCCGACATAACTTGAGTCTCAACGAATGCTTCATTAAAGTTCCGCGTGAAGGCGGAGGGGAGCGCAAGGGCAACTACTGGACTCTGGATCCGGCTTGCGAGGATATGTTCGAGAAGGGCAACTACCGGCGGCGGAGGCGCATGAAGCGCCCTTTCAGACCGCCGGCGGCTCACTTCCAGCCGGGTAAGGCTCTCTTCGGCGGGGATGGATACGGTAGCTTCCTCCCCGCGCCCAAGTACCTTCAATCCGGCTTCATGAACAACAGCTGGCCGCTTGCGCAGCAGGCGCCGCCGATGAGTTACGCGTCTTGCCAAATGGCCAACGGCAATATGGGTGCCATGAAAGGACTGTCAGGTCCGTCTTACAACCCCTACAGTCGAATGCAAGCCATGGGGCTGCCGAACATGATGAACTCGTACAGCGGGATGGGACATCACCAGCACCAGGCATCGCCGGCGACGCAGCAGCCTTCGCCGGTTCCGTCCAACTCCGCGGCCGCTCTGCAGTTCACCTGCTCCCGCCAGCCGCCAGAACTCTACTCGTATTGGGACCACGAGGTCAAAAACTCGTCGTTGCACTCTCGGATTGACATTTGAACCGTGAGAATGTGTGCGAAGGGGACATGGAACTGGGTCTGTTTTACGCATCCATCAAGGTAAACAGGGTATCTTTTCGTTGCTGAAGAACAAACACAGATCTGAACAGATCTCGGTCCCTATAGATGTTCTGGACTGCTTGGATAATTTTGTGAAGTTCTAAATCAGTAGTTTGTGATGTGATCGCTTCAGGATAAACACGATTTACGACAGAAATGCCTTCAGTTTCCTGATCGAAAATTCATTTGAGGACAGAATAGAACGAAAAGCATTGGCGAGATTGTTTGGGACCATTGTGATTTTTACATTTTTGGATTGTCAAACCAGCACTTATTAATTTCTATTTGCTTTCAATAAACTGTTTTGGTTAAAATGTCTTCGAAACTCGATGGTCACTTAAAAAAGTGAAATGCGCAGTCTTGAAAATAAAGGTGTTATGGCATCAGTAGTTAACTTTTAACACCCGTGCAATTTTTCTATTGCTTTCTAAAGCTTCTTTATATTTACAGAAAGGTGCTTTAGGTTATTCAACTATTCTTAACACGAAGAAAAAAAAATGGTTCTTTTAAGAAATGGTCTAGGAGCAACCAAAATGGTTCTTCTGTGGCGTCACTGCTAAAAAAACAGGCCTTTGTTTCTCAGTGTCTTCAGCCAGAAGTCTATATATTAATTATAGAACGGCTCTTTCGTGTCATCATGATGTGAAAAGATCAGGATCACAGATTTTCAGATGGTTTTTGTTTTTTGTTTTTGTTTTTTCAGTAAGATTTTTTGAAGGTACTCGCTGAGAAATAAACTATGTGAGAAGCTTCAGTCTGTGCTGTTATTCTAAAATACACTCTTTTACAAATAAAGAGATTAAATGACCCCGAAACGCGCTTTAAAATAATAAGAAAACGCGTTCTTTTGATATTGCTGCTTTGGTGTAAGGTTTGATGAAGAGAATTAAGCAGATGTTATTGTGAGGCCCGTTAGCTGATGGCAATCTTCAGTTCTGTTTCATTTCGTTCGGTGTGAACAAACAGACGGAAATAAACTCAGTTCACACTCTTTCTCGTTCTGTCTCCAAAAATGTGTACGAGAAAACTTTATCTTATAGTTCTAGTTTAGAATAATGTTTGGATTTTGATTTAAACATACTATTAAAAAAAGGGTTTCTGCTTTTTAAAAGGACTTAATCAATAAATGATATTCTCTTTTTGTTTTTTTTCTCCATATAGCAGATACACAAAATATTTCTCGTGAACTTCACTAGCCCGTGTTATTTTTATGTTTTGTAGACGATCTTTATTTAAACCAAACAGACGAAAAGAAAACTAGAGAATGTTTCTTTCAGTAACTTCTGTGTAGCATGGCTCTGACGTTTCATAAAAATATAATAACTCGTTAATATTTAATCTGTTCGTCTCATACAAATCGAATGTAGAAGTGAAAATTAATTCTTGTCCTTTTTGTGTACGGCATATGCGAAAATAATAAACCTACATTATGGTTAACAACAGTATAGATTTGAGAAAATACGTATTATTACAATAATTGACTGATGCCAGCAGAAGGAAATGTCATTATTTGTGTATAAATTGAGTAATAATGTGTTTCAGTCCTTCAAACTGTGATCCAGGCCTGTTATAATGAAAGTTCCGACATATTTTCAGATCAGAGAAAAACAGCTGAAGCCCTGTAAAGACTCTTCACCGCCTGCCAATCAGAAAAACCGGGTTATTCTTATTGTTTGCCTTCGTTACATTAACTAATCTCCTCAGATTCATTGCCTCACTGTTAAATGCAGCCAAACTATATTTATGCGTTGTTATAATAATAATAATAATAATAATAATAATAATAATAATAATAATAATATAGGCCTGACGCGTTTATAGGCTAGGTGTGATTTATTTTTTGATCTTTGCGAATGAAGAGAAATCAACAAAATACTGACACAAATAACAATCACTCATGCATTAATAACTGATAAACAGTCAGATATTGAACTTCATCATGCATGCATTCATTTTAATTTTAGAAATGTTTACTCACCTTCTCCGGTGTCATTGTTACAGTGGAATTATACATTAATATTAATTAACTATAGCGTACATGTAATTATTATAGCATAAGGTTTATTGCATGTACTAATATGCATAATTCATGGTTATTAGGCTATATATAAGTGTAACAAGGTGATTTTTTAAACATATTTCGTTATTTATGTTTCATTAAATGTTTTCTGCTTTTTAAAACGCGCGTGACTACTTCACTGTGATTTCCAGATTCTGTTGAATTAAAAGAACAGAAGAGTTGATCAATATTTCTGCCTCTCTAAACATCCGCTCAGAATCCGGCTCTTATGTAAAAACCGAGAAGGCGAATACAAACCGACAGAAATCATTCATGCACGAGACTGAACACGTGATGTAAATGCATTATTAAAAAGTGTAGGCTACTATATTTTAATATATATTTTTCTTGTTAGCCATAAATAAACTGATAGTTTGATATTACTCCAGATCTTCAGATCGAGGCTGGATCTAATGTAAGGTGTTTTAATGAACCGAGACGATGAAGATGATCTGATCACTAGGTGGCGCTATAAGCTCATCTCCAGCTTTCTGAACGACTGCTCGCTATAGTTGAAGATGTTTGGTTTATATTAGTGACACACAATACTCTGTTTACTGGTTAAATACTTGAAAATAGTTTTGTAGACAAATATTAATTGTGTCTGTGAATTAATCTCTTCTCAAAACTATACAAGTTTTCTATTTAATGTGTATAGTGACAACTTTGCAATGATAAAAAAAATATATGTCATGTATCATAAAAGCTTACAAAATATATATTTTTTAATTGCTTTTTAAAATATAAATAAAATATAAAAGCACATTTTGATATACTTGCACTTTTCAGAAGTATTTATTCTGAACTAGTTCTACATAAAATGACATGCTTCTGTTCAGCCTAAACCGTGTTACTAATCTCAGATATATATATATATATATAGGGCTGGTGCTGTAATGATTTCAAATGCTTGCTTTGAAGAACATTTTAATTTAATTTTTAGTTAAGTAAGAATTATGCATTTTGGTGTTTTTTATGTATTTGTGTGTTTTATGTCTTTCAAATAACATGAGCTTATGAATAATTTTAAAATAACATTTTTAAAAATAGCAAATTGCTGTGATGTGTATAAAAAGCACATCAACTTCACGTGAACAGCTAAAATGTTTATTTTTCCTTGTAATTTTGTGTATTATTGAGCTGATTACACATTATTTTTTTATGAACTTAATTGATCTGAAGATTCTGATGGTTTATGCATAAAAGATGTGTTTATTTAAGAGATCCTTATCACATTTTCCTTGGAGAATCTGTGTGTGTGTTTAGGAGAGAGAAGTGATATAATAATAGCAGTTTTTGTGTAGTATTCCTTCTCTAACAGAGAGAGCGAAGTACTTGTATTCAGAAGCAGGACGAAGTCGAAGCTGAAATCAGTCCTGAATCCGTCAGCACACAGGTCAGCTTCATTTCTCCTTCATCATTCCTGCTGTGTATTTCCCTTTCTTATATTTAAAGGCATCTTGTTTTGATAGTGTTTATAAAGTCTGATGTGGTTTTGTCCCTAAATGCATAAACTCCTCGTACAATCTGATTTAATGTTGTAGCACTTTAATATGCACACATATATATGCACATGAATCAACATTTCAGACACATTAAAGAGATTGTAGAAGCAGCATGTTAAGAGTTACAATCATTCGTATGCTGTAAAATCATTCTTCAGCATTGTAAATAAAACAGATTATCGGAGCGTTTAACTAGAAAACTTTCTCATATTTAACTCAATGTGTTACTTGCCATTTCTTTGTGATTATTTAATAGCACATTGTTACAATCAAAACCCATGCTGTGCAAATAACAGTCATTTATCAGCATCAGATTATTAACTGTGTATCCAGTGGATTATTCCAGTAGTTCAGCGCACATCCTGAAATTAGAAGCAAACGCTGCCGATTTGCTCAGAACTAACTTTCTGAGCCGCTGCATTCATGTCTCTGCGTATGAAGAGAGAGTAAAGTACTAAAGTGCTGTCAGATTTGTTAGGATAATAATAAACGCTCCTAATGACCCCAAAGTGCAAATCATTACAGAAACATTCAGTCAGAGTCATATAAACACATTCTTACAGCACATGCACCAAACAATCACAGGTTTGTTCTGAGTGCAATGATAAACCATAGAAATATCCAGAACTGCAACATAACTAGCCTGCTGTCAACTTTTACTTGCTGTGCATTATAAACAATCATTCTGTTGTTGTTTCTAAATGCATTTGAGGGATTGATGCATATCAAGACTTTAGGTTCAGCGTTTGTTTGTCACTCGTCTTCTCTTGTTTGTTTGGCCTTTTATAGGGTGGCAATGTACATTTTAATACAAATATTTTATCTTTCAAGTAATATGAGCTCATAAAAGTTCATTAAGAAGAAATTGATATTTAAAATATATAAAACATATATTTTAAAATATATTAAAAAGTGGCCAGTTTTCCTGTATGCTGTTCCTGCAATATTAATGATTTCAGCACTTGATTTTAAGAGCATTTTGTAATTTGTTTAATGTAAAGGTGAATGATAACTCTGCTATTTTATGCATTAAGCTGGTTGATCCATAACATGCAGGATTTTCAGGTATGGTTCTGTTCATGCTATCCTTCAATATCAATGATTTCTGTGAAGGATTGTTGACATTGGTTTTGAATGATAAGTTGGTAAATTACATTTCTGCTGATTTTATGCAGTTTGCTGTTTGTTGTATAACATCAATGATTATTGAGATTTTTGGTTCCAATGTATACGACCGTAGAAGGAAAGCTGTGTTGGGAACTTAACATTTTAATATGAATATTTCATCTTCTATAATATGAGCTCATAGATTTCGCTTATGCTGTGTTCATCATTTTTTCATACTATTGGAGTGATGATGTTCATGCAATATTAATGATGTCAGTGCTTGATTGGCTGATTAAATTATAATTCTGCTTTTTTATGCAGTTGTGTATTTGCACGCATACAAATTTGTAGTTTTTTAAACTCAGTCTGAGCTCAATTAAAACTCATAATAAAATAATGCAATAATAGGAAAATGCCTGTTTAAATTATAAAAAGTACATTATTTCAACTTTCCAAAACTATTAAATGTGATCTAGCACAAAATAATACATAGTACTTCAAATTATAGGAGCTCTTAAAAAGCTAAAAAATAAAATAAAGAAATTAAGATGAATTTTAAAGTATTTTAAAGTAAAATTATCACATTATTTTTAAAATAGTATATGCTATAAGCAAACACAAATAAATAAAGTTCCCTGTTCAACAGATATGTTGTATTTATGTATATCTTTTGAATATTACTGAGCTGATGTGGTTCATGCAATATAAACTATTTCCATGCTTGATTTTAAGGACATATTTGATAATCTTGCTGTACTTCACTAAGGTGTTTTTTTATTCATTTGTGTGTTTTCATGCATACAACTATTCCATATAATCTTTCTTAAAAAGTTCTTAAAAGCACATGAAATAAACGAATTAAATGTATTTTTTAAATATAAAAACCACATTATTTCAACAGTATTCACATGTATTTGCTGTAGCCCTTTACACAAAAAATATTAATTTCCTATTCATATTATACATATAAATATTATTGGGCTGATGCTGTTCATGCAGCATTAATTAATTCAGTAGGCCTAGGACATTTAAAAAAAATATGCTAAGTTTGAAAATATTAACCCTCATGTCTTCCCGCTTTTAGGTGTTTTCAACGCATTTGTGTGTTTTTGCTGTAGACCTTCTTTTCTTGCTGAGCTTAAATGCTGTTACTGTATTTTTGCTTGTAATGGGGCTGATGGGTTCATTTGAAGCCGTCAAACGTTACTTATGCGGACGCTAACGGGCCTACCGTCCGTCTGTCTCTCGTCCTCTCGGTAGCTCTGCTCCAGCCGCATCTTCTCTGGATCCGAGCCGCTTACGTCTCTGTGGCAACCGTCAGTGCCGCTGGGCAGGGTCTGGTTGAAATGGAGCGGGGTCTTGGTTTTAACCACCTTGTTGAAGTAGGCCATGTCCGCCACGTATTTGCCCATCGGAGAGAGAGACACGATGGGGGGGAACTCGTAGCCCCACAGGATCTCGTCGGGCAGGTAGGAGGTGCGCACCTGACAGGTGGCTGAGGTGGGCTCCACCGTTGAGCTCATCATCACCAGCAGCTCGAAATCAGCCGGATCCGGTTCCGTCCATCCGCCTGAGAGAGACACACACACAACCAGAGCTTATGCGAGATGTTCACACACTCTGTGTGCAGCTGAAGTCAGTTGAGCCCGGTCTTTGCTTGAGTGTGCCACTGAAAGCACAGTAAATTTATTCAATAAATAACAAAAGTTATTTAATTAAAATAATTTATTATATATATATATATATATGTATATATATATATATAGTAACTTAAATAAAGAATTAATTAAATAATTTATTTATTCAAATATTTAATCATTTTAAATTGTTTAAAAATTAATACTACTAATAATATTATTTAATAATTAATAAATAATCAATAATTATAAAGGGTTCATAAAAGTAAATAAGCTGAATAAAAATTGATAAAATGTAAATATTTTAAATGTTCTTCAGGCATCACGCTCTTTTAATTTTACGTGACTCTTCCTGTTGTTAAGAATCCAGGATTTACTCGCATTTTAGAGCTTGGCATGACTAGAAATTTTTTTTTTTTTTTTACAAACATTTCATTAAAAAAATTATAAAAATGTGCATGATATTAAATAATAAAAATATTGATTTTATTTTGTAGATTTTTTTCAAAGCTTCTTTTGTCTTATTCATATTATATTTTTAATACAATAATTTAGGAAAAAAAAAACATTTTGAGTGGTTGAAAACAAAAACCGCTGCTTTAATGAGATGTTTTTGTCTTTATTTGATTTGTGGAGCACAAAACCAGTCATAAGGGTTAATTGTTTTAAATTATGAGTTATATATCATCATTGACGTCTGGTTTGTTAGGATGGGACAATATTTGTCTGAGATACAATTATTTGAAAATCTGGAATCTAAGGGTGTAAAAAATCTAAATATTGAGAAAATCTCCTGTAATGGTGTTCAAACTAATTTCTTAGCAATGAATATTACTAATTAAAAATGTATATATATATTTTTTTAAAGTTTTGATTTATTTAGAGTAGGAAATGTCTTCAAAATATCTTCATGGAACATGATCTTTGCCTAAAATCCTAATGATTTTTGGCATAAAAGAAAACAGATCATTTCTGTCTGGAATGGATTGATTGGCCTGATTGTTCTGAACTGATTGCTAGGGGATCTGTGTGGAGGTTGACCCCGGCTCTCACCCTTGTCGGTCCAGGGCCGCAACGGGCTCTGCTCGTCGATGATGTGGTAGAACGTGAGCGGGAGGATGAGGAAGGGGCTCTCGCTGGCCGTGTCCACGCTGAAGCTCACGTTCTTCTGATCCAGACGAACCGTCTCGCCCTCCTTCGGCACGCACGGCTGCAACAGCTTCCCAGTCACCTGAGAAATCACAGTTAGGGCATTTGTCCTACAAGAACTCGCAATATTTCACTGCATGAGCATAGTGCTGTAGCAAAACCAGCTCTGAAACATGTAGTTTACATCCAAAGTTTTCAAAATTTGCAAAATGTTAATTATTTTATTCAAATAAGAGGGATCGTACAAAATATGTTATTGTTTCTTTAGTACTATGTCCTGAGTGTGATTTCACATTAAGGATGTTCACATACTGTCCACAAAAGAAAATAATAGTTGAATTCATGAAAATAACCCTGTTCAAAAGTTTTTAAAACTGTGTTGTTCTCTAAATGATCCACAGATGTGTGTTTTTTAGTTTAGTGATGGTTGTTGAGTCTCTTGTTTTTTTATGAACAGATAAACTGTCAGCTGTTCTTCAGAAAGATCCTTCAGCTCCCACAAATTTGTTGGTTTTCCTCCATTTTTGTGTGTTTGATCGCTTTTCCACAGTGACTGTATGATTTGGAGGTCCATCTTTTCATACTGAGTACAACTGAGAGACTCATATTCAGCTATTACAGAAGATCAAACCCTCGAAAGGAAAAAAAGTGCATTAATAGCTGGGGTGTGAAAACTTTTGAAAAGAATGGATATGTTTCCATTTTTCTTACGTTGACAAAATATAATAATTTTTGTAATTTAGTACTGGACTTCAGAAGAGAAAATAAGTAAAATTTACTGTGTGACAAACAGATAAATGAATGAATAATTAGCTGGCGTCCGTGTGATAATGAGTGATAATGCTCTCCTCCAGTTACCTGGCAGCCCAGCAGCAGACTCTTGCGCATGTTAGCGATTCGTATCATGAGACACAGACGGCCGTCGTGATTAGCGATTACAGCATGTTGACTGAATTGAATCGTCTCACCACGCTTCTTCGGCCGAGCCACCTGAGATAATAACATTTTACACCCCAAATTATACATATTTAAATCATGAAAATTCATTAAAAAATGAATTGCAGTAATAAAAATAATGAGAATCAGTACAGAGAAAAAGAATTACAAAAATCTCTTCAGACACACAGAAAAAACACACATTTGGAAGAGTGAAAATGAAGAGAACATGGGGTTTATATATGCAGTGTCCTCCACTAATATCGGCACCGTTGGTATATCTGAGCAAAGGTGGATGTGAAAATAAATCTGCATTCTTTATCCTTTATCTTTCATTCAAAAAAATCACACAATTCTAATCTATCATTGAAGTAAAACTATTAAAAATGTAAACCACTTTACATACAGCATGATGAAATAAATGTTTTTCTTCAATTCATGTTGGTCACAATTATTGGCACCCAATTATTGCTACGTCCTTTTCCCAAGATAACAGCTCAACAGAGTTTTTTACTGTAATGCCTGAAGAGTTTGGAGAACACCTGATAAGAGAAAAGAGACCATTCCTTCATCCAGAATCACTCCAGATCCTTCAGAACACCAGCTTCATGAGTGCACTCTAGCTCCACCAGAGGGCACCTGCATTCACCGCACCTCCATTGGACTTTTTCTCTCTCTGACTCAATTTGCAGTCAGTGACATTTGCATGATGTTTTCGGCCTGTTTCATGGAATTAATATTTTGTCCACATGGATCCAAACTCTCACGCCTCCTACGTTACAACCAGCTCCATGTTGGTTCTCCTCTTTAGTTCACCTCACTCAGGGTTCAGGTCAGAGGACTGGGACAATCATGGCAAGAGCTTCATTTAGTGCTCAGTGGTTAATTCTTGTGTTTATTTTGATGTTTGTTTTGGATAATTGTCCCAGTGGAAAACCCAACCATTGATTTTGGGCTTTGTTTTCCTCTGATGTACATTTCTGTGATACAGGACACCATGGCTGGATAATTTCATGTTCATAATCACCCTGGAGTGCTCAAAATTGTGAAATTGAATGGAAATATACTTTTAGAGATATTTTACTCATAAAATAATCTGAGGGTGTCAATAATTGTGGCCAACATGTATTGGAGAAAAACATTTATTTCATCATGAGTTTTTCTCTAATTTCAATAGTTTTACTTCAATGATAGATTAGAATTATTGTGAATTTTTTTAATTAAAAGATCAAAAGGATAAAGAATGCGGATTTATTTTCACAGCCACCTTTGATCAGATTTACCAACAGTGCCAATATTAGTGGAGGACACTGTGTGGGTATGTATACATCATAATTGAATTTCATAATTGAATTTGTACAATAAATGATACATTTAGCAACATTAACAGACTGTTTAAATAATAATAAACTAAAGAAATTATACAAATGTATTAAGGTAAACTAAACTAAACTAAAAGTTTAATAAAATAAAAATAAATTGTACAGTAAAGTAACATAAATAATAATACACTGCAAAACTGATTGCAAACTATTTATTTTAGTAACATTTAATTAAAAAAGGTTAGTCAACTAAATTTTTTTATTCGGATGTAGCTAAAATAAATTGATCAACCACTTCCCTTTAAAATTTGTGCAAGTTTTGTTTTCAGTGAATGTTACTTTATTATACAACTTATTTTGATATTTACAAAAATTTATTTTGTTTTGGAGTAAATTGTGACATGTTTTCAGGTGAGTGAAGGGTGCACACCTTGGCGAGGAAGGTTCCAGTGATGAAGATCTCCATGGCGGTGGTGATGAGGAGCTGGATGATGAGCAGGACGATGGCAGACGGACATTCCTCCGTGATGCAGCGGTATCCATATCCGATGGTGGTCTGAGTCTCCAGCGAAAAGAGAAAGGCTGCGGTCAGTGTCTGCATCTGCATCACACACACACTGTGGTTTGCTGGAGGATCAAACTCTACAGAAGAAACACAAACATCAGACACAAAACAAGCACATGGATTTTATAGTGGTTTGTTTTACTGAATAGAGTCTGGCTTACTGTATCACAGAAGAAGAATATAATATATATATATATATACATATATTCCATTTAATATAATTTGTTTTGTAAAAACAATTTGCTATAAGGTTTAAACCACTTTACATACAGCAAAACAATATCAGAAACAAACACTTTAATGTTCAGAAATTTTACTATTCAAATGTGGACTTAATGGAGCTTCATTTAAGCATCAGTCTGGTCTCTTCAAAATTTTTAAGAAGCAATAAAAATATTGGGGGGAAAACTCATTTCGATGAAAGATGAGGCCAAAACAAACTTAATTTTTTTATAATAACTTATAATGGAATATCGGGGCTGTTATTGTTAACTTAAGCTGAAATTAAAACTATAAATGGAAAATGTTTGTGGTCATTAAAATAGCATAAAATATATATATTTAAAAAAAATACATTTTATATCAGCTATAAAGCAAAATTACTACAACTAAAACGATAATATGAGAAACAACAAACAATAATAAATAAAAACTATAATAATACAAATTATAATGGTATAATAATTATTCTAAAATAATTCTAATAAAATGAGAAATCATTCATATTACGTCCAGGAGCATGAATTGAGAAAGCCATTTAAAGTTGATTTGAATTGTATTTCCAGTTCTTACCGAGCAGGTCTCCATGCACCAGAGCCAGCAGGTACCACAGCAGACCGAAAGTGAACCAGGTTCCCACAAATGTGGCGCTGAACAGAACCAGTTTGTACCTCCACTGCATGTCCACAAAGGTCGTCCAGGGGTCACGAAGGTACAGAGCACCACGCCCACTCACATGCTCGATGCGGACATTGCTCCGCCCATCTTTGGTTAGCACACGCCTCCGGCGTGCCACCTGACTCACATGCCCCACCCCCCCAAGCAGAGGCTTTGAGATGTCTGTCTGTGTCTGGGAGTGGCACACCTTCTGAGGGGCGGGGCTGTGAGAAGAAGGGGGTGTGGCCGGCGTCATCTGTAGAAGAAACTCTTCTTTTAACTTGTTTTTCTTTAGTAAAGTATTAAAGGGGTCATATGATGTGATTTCAAGGTTTTCTTTCTCTCTGGAGTGTTCTGAGCTGTTAAAAGTGCAGAGCTAAAATCCCTGAAGTTACAAAGTTTAAAGTCTCAAAAAGAAAAATTGTTTATAAAAGTTATGACTAGTTCACAACCTCCTATCACAACTCGTTTAAACACACTTGTCTCCATCACAGAGCGGATTTATCTTCAAACACCACCCAAATGTTTACACAAAGTTACATGATAATGTAACGTTTATGATTTGTATCTTTGTTTTGTAGTTAGCTATAGAACATTTTTCAAATCTAAGCATTTTATTCAGTGTAGTGATGCCTCGACCAGTTTTTTACTCTTGTACAATACGAATATATATTTACCATATCGCCTAATCATCATTTTCATCATTAATGTTTTGTTAGAATATCAGATATTCCATATAAAGATTGATTACATACAGGAACTTTTTAAAGAAAAAAACTGGCAGCCCACATCGTGCTTGTAAATCACATAATCTGACCAATGAGAATAAAGTGTGTCGTCATCAAGGCTTTCGCAGCCGATTTTGAGCAACTGCAGCGCCTGACCTGTGCGACTGCTCTCGTTTTGCTCTCGCGGTACTTTGACGGCACATGTGATCGAAAGGCGGCTGCAGCGCCGATCAAAGCCGGACAAATTATCTTACCAGAATGTATTGTTTTGTAAGACGGCAGCCGATTTCTTGCGGCGCCGCATTAAGTCGAACGCACCTATCATCTGTTCCACGGGTTCCTTGTGTTTATGTTTACATTCTGTATCCACACGCCTTACCTTGTTTGTAACCCCGCCCATCTCATTAGTGTTTCACTCCCTTTCAGCCGTGTCTCCAGGTGTTTTGTATTATGTCTTGCATTTAAACCATGTCTTGTGTATTGTTCAGGATCAGTTGTTGAATGTGATTATGCATATGTCTCTGTGTATTCTCCAGCCTTTTCTCTGTATCCAGTGTTCATGTGATTAAATGTTCCTGCCTGACCGCATCTTATGCCTCTCTGCCTTTCTGTTCGCTGAGAAGCGAGGCAGCAGAGTTACACCTGCATTGCATTTTAAATTTAGCTTGAATTGAATGTGTTTTCTTTAAAATTCTGTTTCTTCTTAGTTTTTTTCCCTCATCAGTAATGTTTATTAGGGTTGTGTGTCACATGTAATGTTGTTAAATGAATGTTTATTGCATATTTCAGTTTAATGAGTCTCAGCATGATGGTGTTTATTGTTTGTGTGAATGACTCTGAGCATCTTTTATATATGTTAATATTTAAAAGCTACATGTGTTGGGCTTTGGTTCATCATGTGACTTTCTCATCATCACCTGCATTTGGTGCTTATCAGTGTATTTCAAATTTGAAAAACTGAATTCAGTACTTTAATAGCTTTAATATTAACATTATATCAGTTAATTAAAACTACGTTATTTAACTGTAAATTTAACTTAAAACCGTAAAACCTAACACATTGTTACTGTATTTTTACGGTCACATTCCAGGCAAACTCAGCTGCCAGTTTTTTACCGTAAATTTTACAGATTTTCTTTTACAGTGTAATAAGAAATGTTTAATGAGCAGCAGAATACTATAATAATTTCTGAAGGGTCATGTGACACTGAAGACTGGAGTAATAAAGCTGAAAATTTACATTTGACATCACAGGAATAAATTAATTTTTAAAATATATTAAAATATAAAATTTAAATTTAAATATTTAAATTGTATTATTACATGTTTATTGATATGTTTATATTATATGTAGTATTTTTTAGTGTACTTTTATTATATAAATGTAGCCTTGGTTAGCAGAGATTTGTTTGAAAAATATTAGTTACAGACCCACACACACACACGTTATAATTATATCAACAACATGAAGCGTGTTAAACATTATATCAAACTGTGTTTGTGAAGGAACTGTAGATGGTTTATGAGTTTAATAAAATAGCTATATCTTAATAAGATATAAAAATTGCTAAATTAAAACAAATGACTTTAAGATGATTTCAATACAATTGTATTTGTTTATCTGTATGTGACCATTAACCAATGTCAGAGAACCGTAAACAAACAAATGAGTTTAATATATTTATATTACAATATATTCAGTATGAAAAAAGGGGTAACACTGTAGAATAGGTAACAATTGTTAGCTATTAACTATGACTTTTCTCTCAATAAATTCTTAATTTGCTGCTCATTAATAGTTAGTATGGTAGTTGTTAAGTTTAGGTATTGGGTAGGATTAGGGATGTCGAATAAGCCCTTAATTACTACTAATAAATGATTAGTATTCTAGTAGTATGCATACTAATGTTTTCATTGGTAATGACTGTGATCTCTGTGTGAATGAAAAACACTTAATCACGTATTTAAGCAAAAGCTTTTATATCAGGTTACTTTAAAATCCACTATTGTTTAAGTGTTCATTGTGGACTTTCATCTTAATGAGTGATGGCCGCCCTATGACTGCAGCGAGCCTCCTCTGCATGAACCTGTAAGCAAATGAGCTACCAACAACTGCACTCTGGGTTTGTCACAATTTAACTAATGAAGAAGGACAATATTTTCAAGTTCAAAAACAGCATTAACTGTATCACATTGTTAATAAAAACCAATAGAACGCATGCTTCATCCACGCCTGACAGCCTCTTTTATTGAAACTGTCACATAAGCCTGTAGCATTTCACTTCTCTGTGCGTCCATTTGATTCAGCTGGATGAAGATTACAGAACAGAATCATTTGGGATTACTCAGCACATTGATGCACTGAGATTATTTGCCAAATATAACCACCCCAGATTATCCTGACCTGTATTACCCTGGATTATTTCCTTCACATACACAGAATACTCAAGGCATTATAGCAACCTAAATGTCAACAGGTGCAGTATGATCGCCTTTGTTTGTGTTGAAGCACAGTGCATTTCTCCTATACAGTGTGAAGACTACATGAACGTATCTTGCACAGACTGAATTGAGCATGCTTGGACTGGATGGTGGTACTATTTGTTTTTAGTATTAGTTATTCCATTCTTAATTTACCCCTTAATCAATGGAAGATTGTTTCTGCCACAGGATTAAAATAAATAAATAAATGCTTTTTTTATTTATTTACTTATTTTTAAAATATGCTTCCATATAAGAAAGTATTTATTTGACAATGTTTGATGTTTTCTCTTTGAAATCATCCACATTTGACATTTTAAATATTTAAATATTTGGTGTAAGGTTCTAGAGGTTACTACAAAAATTAAATAACAATAAAGTTTTAAAGAAATTGCAATTTAGGCTTAAAGTGAGACTTGTCCTAAAAATGAAAATTCTGTCACCATTTACCTCATGTTATTCAAAATTTGTATTACTTTAATTTTGGAGCAGAAAAAGTTGATAATTAATGTTTAGCAGAATCTTTAAGCTGCTCTTTTAGGACCAGGAACAAATTTGGTCTCCATTGACTTTCACTGTATGGGAAAAAAAACAGCTTGAACATTCTGATAAATGTCTTTTGTGTCCTACAAAAGAGAGGTAATACAGTTTTGGAGTATATTGATGACAGATTTTTCTAGTAGTCCCCTATAAATAGTCGTATAGTAGTATAAAGTATGAATACTTTCTGATTGATATATCAAAATTGGTGTTTAAAGTTCTTGGTACCAGAGTGAAAAGAAACTAAACCTTATCACCCATGGCTAGATCTCTGTGTTTTAGCCTGTGTGATGTCATTATATCCCCCTCCTTTCTGTCCTCTGTGTCCTTTTCCTGCCCAAACTGGAGCATTTCATAAATCACGGCAATCCTTCTGGAGAGCAGAAAGCTGAAGAATCCTGGAATCACCTTGAGCGAGATTTCCTGCATGATGCAGCGGGACAGCCACTCATTTATTACTGTCCTCATCCCAGCTGAAAATAAATGGAGAGATGTACATAGATACAGTATGTTCACCGTTTTGAAATGAGCTTTCAAAAAGCCTCTAAAAATACATCTTTCCCACATGCACTGTGCCATAAAACATTTATAGTCCACCACAATCTGCTACACTGCCGTTGATGCAACAGTCTTGAAATATTCACAAGGTTTCTAACGTATTGGCTCGAAGAGTACACTGGGGGGAAAAGGTAGAGGAGAGAGAGAGAGAGCTTACATAATACGCCAGCCGCAGTCTGAGATGAGGGCGCAGGTTTAGACACGCGTCTCTGTGGCCAATATCAACAGCCAGTCTCTCTCCCGCTGCAGTGCATGGTGACAGTAACGCTGCTGTCGATCTCTCTTCCTCTCTGCAGTATTACACAACCACACGGCTTAGAGGTCAGGTTAAGACAATGACTAAATTCACATTCATGTGGCCACTGTTTGGTGACAATAGAACAAAACATATTGCTTTAACTTACTTAACAAGACTGCATTTCATATATAGGATGGGGAACAGATGAAACATGAAATTAAAGCTATATTTACTATATTGACTATATTTACTTATATATCCATATATATTTGGTCTTTTTTCTATTTTTTTCAGGATTTTGTATTATTTTTATACATTTGATATATGTAATGCAACCTTGCTAATTTCTTACTGAACCCTTTTAAACAGTAGTGTACATGACAAAAAGTATAACTGAATATTTGAAAGATTAAGTTATATACATCATGCATCACCTCTGAATTGTGGAATAAGCGCACAATGCCAACAGTAGAGTGGTTTACTTGTAAATAATGTAAGTATTACAGTCTGAAATTAATTTATTTGTAACTAGGTAAAGGTACATCCTTTAAAAAGCTAAATTGTTGCTTTAGCTTGAAAATTGCTCACTTTTGAAAATGCATGTAAACCAAGTTCTGTTAACAATATGTGACCCAGGACAACAAAACCAGTCGTAAGTTAATTTTCAGAAATGGAGATTTATACATGATCTGAAATCTGAATAAATAAGCTTCCCGTTGATGTAGGATTTGGATGGAAAGGGCAAAATTTGACCGAGATACAACTATATGAAAATCTGGAATCTGAGGGTACGGAAAAATTGAAATGCTGAAAAAATCACCTTTAAAGTTGTCGAAATGAAGATCTTGTCAATGCATATTACTAATCAAAAATTAATTTATAATATATTTTTGGTAAGAAATTTACTAAATACCTTCATTGAACATGATCTTTACTTACTATTCTAAGAATTTAAAAAAAAAAAAAAAAAAACTGTAATTTTAACCCATAAAATGTATTTTTGGCTATTGCTACAAATATACTCCAGCGGATATATTAAGACTGGTTTAGTTGTCCAGGGTCACATATATGACAGCTAGTAAGTTACCACTGAAAAAAAGATCCCTTGTGTCAAAATAACAACAAAAAAATCAATTTACAGTAATGCACTTACATGGAAGTGTAATAGTGAAGGGACTCCACCAAAATAAAGATGATGAATTCTGAACACACTTAAAGTATTAGTCACATACTGTAACCTAATACTGGATTAGTGTGAAAAAATCACTTGGTAACCTCGCTTGTGTGAAGTCATATCCAGTTTCAATTATTGTCAAGACCTTTAAAAGTCAGTAAATGCTGGAACTCGATATGTGCCAGAATACAACAGACTTTTACATCCTTTACATTAAAAAGTTCCAGAAACTAGGCGTTCAATTGTCTATACCTGCAGTAAGAGACACATATAACCTGCAGTAATAAGACACATCTAAAACTATATAATATCCTTTAGTCCTTTATAAAAAACAAAAAAAAGAGCTGCATCTTAAATGCCTTTCCTCACAGACTTACATTACTTAATACATTTTCCTTTACAAACTGAGAGATGTGTCTGAATAATTTTACAGCATATGCCGTACTGTCAGCTAAGTTTAGTTGTACTGAATCTAAATCATTCCTTTAAGATTGGAGATCCATATAGAAGTTATTGCAGAGGCCTCTACTGTACAAAAGACTGCTGCGTCATTTTTACTATATAAACTTATTTAAGATATTTTAAATTAATTTACTTTGAAGTCCAAAGCTTTGAATATAAGAGCAAAATAACTCTACTTCTAACTTCTCTTCATTATAGATGCTTTACGTTTTTGCTCGTCTCTGAGATGTAAATGTATGAATGCCTTTTCCATTAATAATTAAACTTGGCTGTGAGCAGTGATTACTCAGTGGGGAGGTTGCACAGATCTTCTGCTCGGCTTCTGGAGTGTTCTGACGGCCTTATATGAATATGTATTAAAGAGCAGTGTGATTTGAGACACGTCTTGTTGCTCATAACACCTCGCCAACCGTGACGCAGTGGTCATGGCCCAAAGGTCAGGATGAAATCAGAATTGTGGCTGTCTTCTGGGATGTGGAGCAACACTGCAAACCAAATTAGCTCCACCCAGCAGCATTCAAATGGAAATACACCCACTCCTTTATCTCAGCCAACTGGGGTTTGCTGTTGTTATTTTGTCTGCTCTTTGAAGAAGTAACCTTCAGAGGGCTGGAAAAAATGACTGGAGCTGTATTGTCTGCTACCTATCCGCTGTTTGCTGTCCAGCGGTGTTTGTTTACTGCGTTTTAAAGGGAGTTTTGCTATCTTGCCTGGTCTGCAATGAAGTCTGGGAGTAGACCAGGGGGGCTTTAATGCTGCAGATGAAATGTGCTCTTTTTTTATATTGTTCAGATGTTCTCTATTGTATTGATTATCTGTTCTTATTCAAAGTAAACCGTTTTAGTCTTTGATGGGTAGCAGTATGCAGTAAGGCCTTTCATCTGTGTTTATCCTGAACACAAAGAGACATGTGGTTAAAAGAATATTCAATGTTGGAAACTAGCTAGCTGAGCTACAAACTCTGTAGAAAAATAATTTAAAAGGATAGATCACCCAATAATAAAAATGTGCTGTTAGTTTACTCACCCTCAGGCAATTCAGAATGTAGGTGACTTTTGTTCTTCAGTAGAACAGTGAAGAAAATTTTTAGGTGAATCCCTTGGCCTTGGTGATTCATAAACCTCATGTCTGCGATGGCTGGTTTTTGAGCATTAAAATAAAACAAAAAATATGTAGATTATATATGGCTCCAGATGACACACTCTTATGAGGTCTTATGAAGCGAAACGATCAGACTGTGAAAGAAAATGATCAATATTTACAACATTATTACCTTTAATGTAAATAAACAGCAAATTTTCACTCTTGGGTGAACTGTCACTTTAGGGTTATTGAAACCCTTCAAACATAGTACACTCTTAGGAATGAAGGTGCTTCAAAAGGTCCTTCTTCAACCAATACATCAATGCTATAGAAGCCATTTTTGGATCCACAAAGAACCATTAAGTCAAAACCACCTCTTTCTTACCCTTCTATCATACCTTTCACCACAAAGATCCTTTTGTAAAACAGAGAGGTTCTTCAGATGGTAAAGGTTCTTTATGGAACCATTTAGACAAAAAGGTTCTTCTTTAGCATCGTGAAGCACCTTTTATTTTTCTAGAGCGTAGTTACACTTCATGCTACACATAAAATGTAGCTAACAGTTTTAACTGCTTTATAATTTTTAAAGTGATTTATTAAAAATGGTTAGATTTACTTTCTTCAGATGAGTGTTTATTATATATATATATATATATATATATATATATATATATTCTGGTAAATAATTGTTGGTTTGACTGCTTGCATATTGTTTCTCTTCTAAAGTGTATTTTAGAGTAAGTTTTGTCATATTAATATATGTCATATGTCATTAATGTGTTTGAAGTGTTTTACAAGTTAGTTTTCATTTTTGATAGTCAGGAGATACTCATCCATATTGTATTTTTGTGCTGGAAGTACAATCCAAACTATTCAGTTGAGTTCGTCATTTAGACTGGAATCGCTCCAATCGATTCAAACAGATAATCGTGGTGTATTTCTGAGAAGCATTGTCAGCTCACTATGGTCGTTAGTTCCATTGAACTCTATTAGTAATGCAAAACTTGTGACCATAGTTGTTTAACACACTCTTGTTTGGAAGATTCCTTGAAAAGAACCTAAAAGTCGTTCTTTTCTGAATTGGATCTTGCTTGTTGTCATTCTAACTAGCCAACTGAAAAACAGTCCAAACGTCTTCATTTCTGAAATATTGTCAGTAATATATAGCAATATTGCAGCATATCATCAAATAAATGAATAAAGCTGTTTATTTTTTAAATCCAATAATATATGCCTCTTACATAAGAGCTTGTGAACAAACTGTCTTTCTGCATGGAGGTAAAGGTTTGAGAAAACTTTGTGCTCTGGGATCAATTAAAGGTGCTTTCAGCTCAGACAGACTGTGACTGAGGCTAGTTCATGTGAGAAATGTGTTTTGTTTGGGTGAAAAATGTGCTTGGACCTCATGACCTGCCCACACATACTTAACAGTGTCCTTGTGAGCCCCAGGGCAGAGCAGCCGAGACCTGCTGTCCTTCCTTCATCCTATACACACTGTTCCTGGATCTGGAACGCAACTACTGTATTCTGTCTAATCTGGGACTGGAGCTAATTACATTTTCTAACTCAGCTTACATTTTCTAAAGGAAATCAGCCCATGCAACACTTACAGCCATAATTCTAGGATGTTACTAAGGTGATCTGAGAGGTTGTTGCACATTATATATACAGCCTATATATTTTTCAACCAGGCACATATTGCATGCCTAAACACCTGAAATTGCCTGTAGCCTAGGGGCCCCTGGCCATGTATACAGTACATATATGCAACTGTTACTGTGTGTATATATATGCATATTTATAAATGTGTGTGTGTATATATATATAGCATTAATGTCAAATATCATAAGAGTATCAATTATCAAATACAAGCTATTTTGCATCTTGACCTTACTTTTTAAAATCTTCACCAATTCTATTATGCAAATACATATAATAAAGTAATTCTCACATTACTCAAATGTTTAAATGACATTTTATAAATGATAACAATGACAGCTACTGTATGTTAGTTATATACACACAGCAGGGTCTTTATAATACTGTTATAGTACCATTATAAAAAATAGCGTATAGCTCCAGGACTTTGTTTCTGACTGGTCAATACAGTGATTTAGTCATGCAAAAAGTGCAGAAATAGTAACAGTCGCACATATTACTGTGCAGGACACATTGCAGCTCATTATTTTTGCTGCATAGCAACGAGTTGTTATGTTAGGGACTTTTAATCAAAACATATAAATGAACGTAATGACTACCAAGAAGTGAGAAATTCTTGAAATGCGCATATGGTCTTAACAAGGGATACGTGGACCAGTGCACACTGCATTGATGGGGTTCTGCCGAGAAGCTGGTGTTATCACCCACCGTCACGGGTGATTTGATATCCTCGAACCCACAAGGCGGAACAAAACAGCATGTTCCAAACCTCAGTGACTGCAGAGATCCTAGAGAGCAAGGAAGACAAACACAAAGTTGTTCCAGGGTGGAATCAGCCTACAGCCTTTATTGCACATTCCTGTTTGGTTTTGCTCTGACCACATCCTGGCATGATGTTTATGCAGTGCAGAAAACACATTGTCTTGTAGTTTTACCTTTCACCCCGTGAAAGCCTGAGATCACTACATATACCAGACTCCTTTCAAATTAGGTACATATATTATATTTTTTCATTTATTTTTCTTTCTCTTTTTATCATCAGTGACAATGCCTGCGACATGCTTCAAAATCTTCATTTTGGCAAACTACAAATAAATTAAAACACATTCATAGAACACAAGTTGACATTTAAAGACATTAATAAAAGAAAATTAGGACAAACTGAACAAACAAACAAATACAAAGAAGCGGCTTCTGCTCTTTTTTGTTACTTTCTTGCTTTTTTTTTTCTTTTTTTGAAAAACAAAGAAAAATAAAACAAGTTAGCTAGCTAACAATCACAGACCACATGCAGATATAATACAACAGAATCATCCCACTTGTTTGGACGATTAACTCTGTTAGTTAGTTTCTGCAAACTACTGATCTAAACTATATCACAAAATTATGCTTTAAACCGGAAAACATCCAATTTCGCGATATTTTTGACTGGTTATAATAAGTCCTTGGTATAGTATCTCCTCTCGCTAAATAGGAAAACACACAACCACTTTTCAATAATGTCCAAACAGAGTCTGGAGAAGACCAAATGCACTTCAGTAGTGATAAGAGATACCATCTGCGACCAGACACAGAAATCTGCAATAAGCCACCCACAAGGGTTTACGCATGTTTTTACAATCGCTGCAGTGATACGAACATGAATTACAGGTTCTCTGGTGATCAAAATGGATTTCATTCCAATGACCAGGATAAAATGATCACTGTATACAGTAAAATGTAGTGCTAGCCACCCGGATTGCCACCACTCTGTTTTTTTTTTTTTTTTTGTACTGGATCACCTTAATATCAAGAACACAAAAAGCTACTAGACAGAAATAATAAATATCAATTACAGATCATCAGTGTTGTTTCTCCTTCATCCCCCTTCAGGGCATCAGCATTTCTGGTTTTTATCATTTATACATCAATGCCTTCATCGTTTCTTTTGTTTGTTTGTTCAAATGCCATGTTAATTAGCAGCGTCTTGTGTGACATTTGAAATCGTCAGAGACAGCAAAGAGTCTTTCTACTGAGAGCGCAGCAGTTACACACAAGAAAACACACAAAGATGTGTGACAATGGTGACAATGTACATTAAGCTTTTGGCACATGCTGTTTTCATGTCTGGAGAAGACTATCCTCAATACATCATGTGAAGCGCATCTCACAAATTCCGAAGAGTGTCATCTTGAAGAAGTAATTCACCCCAAAATGAAAACTCGGGTCATAGTTTATGTACCCAAACATGTACGGCTGACTTTCTTTTATAAAACAAAAAAGAAGATAGTCTGAAGAATGTAAGTGCTGCTCTTTCCAGTATAAGTAAAGTTAAAGGGAAGCTGTATCATAACATTGATAACAATTAGTGGCTGACAATCATCTTCCCCTCTGCCATAGCTCTCAATTGCATTTCTACATATTCATACTTCAAAATCAACAAGGACTGATCATGTCAATAACTTTATTGATGCCACTGACATCAAATAGGACTCATGGACTCTGACTTATTTTCTTAATTTTTGGTCTTTCCTTGTTGTATGTGTACACACTATAATGGAAAAGAGCCTCAAATACACACTTCAGCATTTATCCATTTGCATTTCACCAAAGATACAACAACATACAGGTAAGAGTTGACTCTTTCGAGTGACTTATTCCTTTAAAATGGCCAATGTGTGAACGAAACCCATGATTTCACCCTTTTTCGTGCCATTTGTATTTCATACGCCGTGTGGAGAGCGCCATGGGTTGGGTGGGGTCTAAAATAAACAGAGCTCTTCTACATCTCATCGCTCACAAGATGCAGTCTGAGGCGTTCCGGATTCACGCTGACATTTGAAGGAGAAGTCAATAAACATCAAGGCTTTGAGCTGCGGCTCTCTCGGAGCATCAATCAGGCAACTAAACGAGACGCTCTCATTCCTCAAGGTTTCAGAACAAAGGAGTTACCCCCTCAGCGTCTCTCTCTCTCTCTATTCCCACCTCTGTCCTTCTTCATCTGGCTCTCTTCAACAATGATTCGAGAGCGACCTTTACAGTCTTGAGATCTTATTTCCTGGGCCGTCGGCCATTTTGTCCGGTTGTTCTAGTCTAGTATTGATCAGCACAGTGATGCAGAGTCAGTGCAAGGTGGAGGAATCAGGCCCACAACCACGAGCGTATCGATTTACGAGCTGACGTAGTACAAGCGAATCAGCACAATTAATGTTTGGGGCATCAGCTGTGGCATCGGCATGTGAAGGTGCGAAGTTCTCTACGTCTTTACTTTTTGCGCAATCGGCGTTGTTCTGTCACTCAGTGCTCAACATCTTGTGTGCAAATATCACCATGTCTGTCACATGCCTCTCTCTTGCCAATACTAAGATCCCATTGGGACACTGACATTCGGTAATGCCATCTGGTATCTAAATCATCCGAATTAAGAGCTTTTGGTCTTCTCCAAAAACAAATAATGGAATGACCGACAGAGGCGCTTCACTTTTTTTTACTTAAACCTCTGCATAAGCGATGAAGGCTTTGTTCACACCGCATATTGATCCAATTTTTCAGTTCCGATCTTTAGGACGGACAGTGCATCATTTTGCAAGTGGTGTGTTTGTCGTGTGGTCGATATCCGATGCATCTACTTGCCACAATGCCAGACTTTTTCATATAACAACTGAGAGCAGCTGTCAGTGTGGAAATACAGGATGGAAAACTGGGACTTTTGCCTCTGCTATCATGGCGTCTTGTGGCAGCGCTAGACTCACAAGAGGCATTTTTGCGCATTCATGCATATACAGTGTCCTAAACTGCTGACTCGTGCACTCACCAACACAGCGAGAATCAACCAGTTCAGGAGATATTAGCTAAAACGATTCAGATCTTACAAATTTGGATTTCAAACCACATGTGACTTCAAAAAACTATTGAATTTGAGTCCAATGCGGTAACAAAAAAATCAGATATTTGCTGCCTGTCTGAACAAAGCCCTACAGTATTTTTTTCTCCATTGGAAATCAATGACCATCTACGCAACACAGTGATGTCTAAATTTTGCCACGCGTATGGAGGAATAGAAAGAGCACAGCTCTACATAAATTACAATCATCATGTTGCATCCAACCGTGACAAACAGCACAGCCAATGAGGAGGAAACCAGAGAAACTGAACCTCAAATGTAGTGTAATGTACTGCTTATCTATTAAGTGTTAACAAAGTCATTTGCATGTAAATGGGGGCAAGTCTGATGCTGTTCAGTGCAATGCATTGTCAGCTATAAAAGGAAAGAGGGATAAATGGAGGGGGAAAAAGAGGCTACACAGACAAGGACATAGAGTGGAGATGGTGCACATTTAACTTTGCTTGGAGCCTCAATCATATCCAGAGCTGTTTGTAGCTGCAGTGACGCCCACTCATGAGTAATTGTGATGTCGCAGCAAGTGTTCGATCCATGGCACCTCGATGAAGAAGAGTGAAGGACGGAGTGATGGTGAATGTGCCACGTTTATGTGTAAGATAAGATGCGCTAGCTTGTTTTTTTTCGTAGTTAAGTTGGATGATGAAAAAGAAGAAAACCCAACTGAAAAAAGCCATGTCGGGATCGCCGTCGAAGAGGCTGACATCAGCCGTCGGATACGGGAGGGGACACCCAGCCGTACTTCTCGTGGGTCTTCACAAGGCTCTTGAAGGTCGCCTCGGCTTCCTTACGACTAAAGGCCTTCTTAGACTTGCCTGCTTTCCTGCAGATACGACCCTAAAGAGAAAACACAACGTTTGGAATAGTGAAGATTTTCATGTGTCAAAAAACTAGTGAGAAATTCTATAATAAACCTTTAAGATGAATAGTGGAAATGGAATGGAGAGATAAATATTAACTGGGTAACTTCGAAAAAATAATTGTAATACTTTATTAGTGCGTATTAGTATTTAGCATATTATTGAACACATAAGAAAATATAATTCATTTAAATAATATATAATATTATAAATAGGAACACACAATAATATAACTAAACTTCACACAGCAAAATATTATTATTAATATTAATATATTGTTTTATACACACATAGGCGTAATGGTTTTTCTACTGTACAGACTGTATGTGGTATTGCCCTACACCTACCCTACACCCGAACCTACCCCTTACAGGAAACTACAGGCATTTTTAGATTTTCAGAAAAACACCATTTAGTATGTTTTTTAAGCCTTTTGAATTATGGGGACACTGAAAATTTCCCCATAAAACACCTACATATTGTAATATCTATGTCATACCCATGTCATTATACAAATGTGTGTCCTTATAAACCACATGAATACACACACACACACACGTTATTACAATTCTATTGCAATCTTAACATATCCATTGTATTTCAATAAATGGGAAGCAGAAAAGCTTCTTTATGATAAACTTTATTTAAACAAAGGGCAGTGTGTGGATTATTTTTCCAATTGTGAAATAGGTGATCTTAATACACTGCGACACGAGTTAGCTGGACACAACATTTAAAAGGGTTTATATCAGTGATTTAAATTGAACTGCTTTCTATGTCAGTTTAATATGCAAACAACTACAAGTAAGCTGTTATAGATACTGATTTTTAAAAAGAAAAGAAAAAAAAATCTGCAATAAATAGTCAAAGCTTGAATTTAATGAGTTGAGACTGTCAAACAATCGACCTCTAAATATGAAATCAAAGTTGAGGGAAAGTGTGTAGGTGGACCGGAGTCTCACACTTTTTTTTTTTTACCAGTTTCCTGTGTCTTTTCATATATTATGTATATTTTCAGAGGTTTTCCAATTTTCAATTTCAAAGCCGACTGTTCTGAGCTTTGAAGACACAGTGAATCAAGAGTCTGTGCTTGATAAAACCTCAGAATGAATTATTAAACAAGCTACAAGAGCATTTTAACACCGAGTACAGCCATTTTGATCACTGCAAAAGGATAATGGGAATACAAATGATGCAACGGTAGATCCAGGATTGCAGCATCCCACGGTGAAAGCTCTCATAGTATGAAGTTCGCCAACTGCAGTAACCACTTCAACATATGAAAAAAAGAGATTTTCAATGCTGCACATGCAAATAAATGGAATCCCCTTTTGCGTCTGCATGTTTAAAAAAACTCTTTCAAAACGTGACTTTTTAAAAATATTTACTATTAAAAAAATCTGATGAAAAGGCATGACAGGACTTGTATACTTATACTTAATATTTACATTTTAGAAATTAAGTGGGCAAAATTAAGATGGTTTGACAAAGTATTACATTTCATAAGACTTTAGGAGCATGCATTAAAAAAATAAGCAGGGTCCAGCTTGGTTGCAATGTTGATTTTTGATTAAGTTGTTGTTTATATAGTTTGCAATATTAAATTCTACGGGCCCATGCAAATAACTTGTATCACAAAGGAAAAGCATTTTTAAAGAAGGCATATCTCTGACTCATCAACCCCTAAGGCTGTTCTGCCAATGTGTTTAAGACAGGAGAAACCATTTTTTTTTCATCTGGCATGCTCAAAATGCCAGCCAACAACCAGACACGACCTAACAAATGATTTCATAATGGAACGGACATTTTAAACAAGCCAAAAAATGACAGTGAGACACATTAACAACCCACATTGTTTCACGAGAAGGAGAAGTGCATCTTTAACGGACCAATTAAGACAAAAATCATTTACTCGCCCTAATGTTTTTCCAACTCTATTTTCTTTCTTCTGTGATTTACGAAGTAAGATGTTGTACAGTGTCTGATCCAACTATGGATCTGCTCCAAAATCTCATTTTGTGATTCACAAATGTCCAATCAGCCAAATTACATAATTTGAAACACTCTTAAAGGGGTACTCCACCCTAAAATAAAAATGTTGTCATTAATCACTTAACCCCATGTCGTTCCAAAACCATAAAAGCTTTGTTTGTCCTCAGAACACAATTAAAGATATTTTGGATGAAATCTGGAAGGCTTGTGACTGTCCCGTTGACTGCATTATCTTAAATTGTGTTCTAAAGACAAACTGTTTTTACGTTTTTTTGGAACAACATGAAGGTAAGTTATTAACGACAATATTTTACCTTTCTGGTGGAGTTACCCCTTTAAAAATAAAGGTTCTTTATTGGCATCAATGCTTCTATGAATGCACAAAAGGTTCTTTATATGGGTAAAGAAGTATATAGGTATATGGGTTCTATAATGTTCTTTTTAAGAACAGTTCACTGAAAGGTTCTTTAGGGAACCAAAAATGTCTAATATGGCATAACTACAAAAAAAACCTTTTCAGAATCAGAGTGCATGAACAAATTTTAGCCTGAACTTCTCCTTTAAGACCAGCAAAATGATCAGGTTCTACGTGCAAAGCACAACCAACACATATGCCACTTCAGGCTACATACGAGAGAGACACAGTCTTACAGACCCAGCACCCACTAAATGAGCAAAAGGATGCGCTTTCAGATGCCCCAGGCCTGAGGTCAGTCTAGTGCCAGTGCTGATGTAAGACAACAGGGACAGTGAGACAGAAATAGCTAGCACTTCCCTCAGGCTCTATCAGTCAGGATGAGATCTAACGGCCCAGAAGTAACCGCTTGAGTTAAATCGAGAAGAGGCTGCCCTCTCCCCTCAGAAAAGCCTGTGATTGTTGGATTAAAAGGAGTCATTGGAGCCTTAATTAAGCTTTATTTTGTTTACGGTCTCTCTTGGAAATCGCCTCCCTCACGCTTGAGTGGCACCGGAGGAGAGTGCTAGGGAGGGAGCCGCTCCGATGTTAATCCAGGTTACTCGCATCAGCATTTTCCCTGCAGCATGCTAACGGCATCAGCGACGTCTCTCTGCGCTATTTTGGTGCCTATCGAATGCCACGCAATGCCAATGTGAACAGCCTGATGGGTAATCCTGTGAATGGAGATCAGTCAATGGTCGCGCTCGGCCTCTGAGCATTCTGGGACAACACAGACGGTAGGGATTATGTAACCAACATGTGCCAGATAAGGCTAAACAGTGTTGCTCTTTGCATCATAGCATCACATAAAGCCTGCTTGATGACACATAACGTTTTATGTCTGAAAGGAAGTTCTAGGAATACAATTGGGAATTTCTTTCATTTTTAATCCATAGCCTATTGGTCAATGCATATTCTAGTCTAAATGAATGAGACAAAATAGTCATATGGCTTATAATAAAATCCTCCTTTTCTTTTTGTTGATGATATTTTGTGCTGCAAGTGTTGAGAACCTTTAAAAAAATAATTGTCTTAGCTTTGGTATGCAGAAAGGTCTTCCCTAACCAAAGCAGAATTCGAACAACAAAAAGCCTGCAGTAAAATTTAAATGATTTTATCTATATTCTCAAGTTGATGTGATTGGAGTCTTTTAAACACAACTCAGGAAATCTGCAAAATTCAAGTAATAAATGCAAAAGGGATAAACCATGGAAGTTCTGCAGAAAAAGCCAAAATATGACCTGTCGTTCCCTTCATAATACAATAGCTGCATGTTAATTGGGGGTCTGTTGTGTCAGCAGCAGCTAAAATGGTAATTACCCTTGAGTGCTTTGGGTCATTTGGGGAAAAATGGTTATCTAGCCACCGCTGCCTCAGGCTCATCATGAATTTGGCATTTAAGAGCTCTTGACAGGTTGAGGTAAGTGTAGATGAACTGGTCTTTCCTCTCAGATTTACAGCACGGGTTAATGGCCAGGCTCAAGCTTCATTATGGATTCTCATCCATTTTCTTGACCCATTCTTTGCATTCATTCTTCGAACGTGACTATCCAATGACCGATGTGATCTATCTATGGAGCCCATCTAATCACATTACTAGTTAAGATCCAGGCTGCAGGACATTCTTAAGAAAAATGGTTGGAAATAGCACCAGATTATGATCGTAACAATAGCAGGACCATTTTTTGATGCAAAAAACACATTTATATACAGATATCAAAATATATGGTTATGTATATATAAGAAACTATATTCAAAAATTCTAATTTTGATGTGAAATATTTGAAATGTAATAGTAAACCCATATTTTGGTTACCCATAACAGCCTGATGACATAAGAGAATATTTTTTGTTTAAGTTACTACAGTGCATTATATATGATATTTTAGATAACCACATATGTAATAGTGCTCCAATAAACCCAAGAGAGCTTTGGTTTGCTCTGTTAATGGATGAAGCCAATACTGATCAGAACATATAATGGCGTACCAAAACCTTTCACAATCTCCAAAGCCTGCTGAAGCACTCTATATATGACCAAATGGCTCTTGATAACATGTGTTCTTTGCTAAGGATATAAATAATTAAGAAAAGCAATTTGTTCAAACCCTTGACGTTTTCTTTCATGGAACGCTAAAGCAACCTGAGCCACCCTTTACTTTCATTGTATAGATGCAAATAAAGTGAATGGAGAAACTAAAGAAATTACACATATCTGTAATCACATGATGATGAGTATGTTTAGAGTGTGTATTGCTATGTAATTACACTCACACGCAATATATGTAACAGACACTCTTATAAATAAAGGTCCTGCCAAAACAGGTTTTAGAGTCTGATGACATAAGAGACCTTTTTTAAGTTCCTATAGTGAATTATGATTTTTCTATGATACTTTAGATACTAGTGCTTTTATAAACCCAAGAGAGCTTTGCTTTGCTCTGTTAATGGATGAAGCCAATAATGATCAGAAGAATCTATATTGGTGCATCAAGAACTTTCATAATCTCCAAAGCCTTTTATAAAGGGCAAGATACCAAGTGTTCTTGGCTGAGGATGTAAGTCTCTACCTCAATTTCTTCCAACGCTTGTGACAAAAGCAACCTCAGCCACCATTTACTTTCATTGTATGGAAAAATATGCAATGAAAGTGAACGGAGACATCTTGTTTCGTGAAGAAATGAAATCATATGAGGAGGAGTATGTTTCTGAGCGTGTATTACTATGTAATGACACTCACACGCAATATATGTAACAGACACTATCATATAGACCCGCGGTGAATGGATGTTGCGCGTTTTTACGCGATTCACCTGCCAAAATGGAGGATGGCGTCAAGCAACATGAGATGTGAAGAAATCAACGCCGCTATGGCAAGAAGCCATCCTCACCTGTCCTTTGACCAGACTGGCAGCGAACTGCCTCATCACGGCCTCGACGGTGTACGCGCTCGACCAGCCGCGGGGCGTTAATAACTCCATGCAGATCGCGCCGCCGTCCAGCACGTATCCGTTCTCCAGCCGCGGCGTCAGGACGCGCATGAACGGCGGAGAGAACGGGAAATTGTCGGGGAAGGTGACATTCAGCAATATGTACTCGGTGTTGGTCTCCTTCATATCCTGCCACAGCGCTGAGTCCTTGTCCACTTGGTGCAGCTTGACATTCCAGTCAAAGAGGTTATCGTCCGCCAGCTCCACCGTGATGAAGCTGTCGCCGAGCCGCCGGATCTCTTGCAGCTCCTTCATCAGCCTCCGCGTCCGCACCTGGGTGCAGTGCTGCCGGTTCGCCGCCGGCGGGGGCATCACGGTGCCGCTCGTCGCTTTGCCGCCTCCCGTCTGCTGCTTTTCTTTCGCGTCCTTGCTCGGTTTGTCCGGTTTGACTGCGGGCTTGTCCTTGCCGGACACGTCGAAGCGCCTGGCTTTGATTTCTGGCGTGCTGAGGATGTTGTTGGTCTCGTTGCTGGTGTTGCAGTGCTTCGTGTTGTTGTTCTTTTGGTTGCCTTTAGTCCCTTTCAGTGAGCCCTGGTGGTGATGCTTTGGGTCCTCCGTGTCTCGGTCGTGCAGTCGAATTAGACCGATTTTCCGCAAAAGAGTAGCCATTTGTGATGTTGCGCGCCGATCGAGGTGGGTGTAAAGGAGCACAGGAGATAAGACGCGTCCTCAATGCATCATTTCCCCTCGCGAGTGCACTGAAACACAAAAACGTTAATAAAATACGTATTCCTACTCCTGTTATTCCCTATGAGGCAGAGCCGCGGCTGCTGCAAAATAGGCACGGTAACGCTGCTCGAAACGAACCGATAATCTGACGCAGGCACACAAGAATAGCAGGAGCGGAGCACCTCAGGTCGGTCGGCTTCCGCTGTACCTGGACGGAATGAGTAATTAAGGGTCCGGTACGAGTTATTTTTTCTTCACACCAGTATTCGACAAGTCCCGCCCTTGACCTGATCGCTGTTTGCTGGAGCTGCCACAAATATGTGATTGATAACTAAGTGTCCAATCACAGAGCGCCGGTGGCTGTGAGGAGCTCACGCTAGCCAATCCTGCCGTGGGAGGCGGGGCTGAATACTGGTGGATAAAATAAATAACGCTTTGGTCAACGTCTATATAACAGCGTATGTAACAGCGTTTGATGTTACATGTTTTGCAAATTTAGCATATTGTCAATTTATTTGTTGTTATTTAATTTAATTTTTTTCATGAGTAACACTCCATTCTTCTCGTTTTGTAGTTAATTTAGATTCCTGATTATACATCTTTGAGGGTACAGGGAAAAAGAAACAGTAACGTAGTTGCATAACTTCTTGTATTTGCTTCTCTCTCTCTCTCTGGTTTTTCTACATTCGCTGTAATATAATATGTAAGATGCCATTGGCATTAATATAATAAATAATAAATAATGCGTCCCTGCTCTGTTTGGGGGAAGGGTATTTAGTTCGCCTATCAGCTGGCAATGAATCAATACAATACGTTCTTTTCTTAAATCTCGTACTGAAAAGGTCAGTGTACCAGCAGTTCACATAAGTATGTATAAAATATGTTGTATTTGAACGAATGTTGCTAGCAACGAACCAATGCATTGTCTGATTGTCATCCATATGTTATTTTCCAACAATAGCGACTTTGCAACAAAACGAAACGCTTTACAGCACAACGAAGGATTCCGTTACCAGGGTTACAGTCCATTCTCTCTCGCCATTCGATGAAACGCTGCCGGAAAGCAGTTCGCTGTCATGGAAGCTGCGTTGGTTGAACAGATATCCGTCTTTTGTTGAAAATTGTATCCTTTTATCCCAATTAAATAAATCGCACGCTTTACCTTTATGTAAGATACGGAACGCCATGGCTGAAAAGTTTGATAATCTCGAAGAACACCTCGAGAAATTCGTTGAAAACATACGACAGCTTGGGATTATTGTTAGCGATTTCCAGCCCAGCAGTCAAACCGGACTCAATCAGAAACTGTGAGTTATAATTTTGTTATTTTTTAGCAGGTACTAGTTCTCTATAATCCTTATGTTGGTTTAAACGAATACTATTTAGAATATAATAGTTATCTGTAGCTTTAGTGTTTCTTGACTTGTTACGAGTAGAGTCGCCTTTTTTATCACGAGTAAAGCCTAAAAATGATGTGGTCATTTATTTCCTCAGAAACTTTATGATCACGGGACTGCAGGACATTGAGAAATGCCGACAACAGCTTCATGATATCAACGTACCTTTGGAAGTGTTCGAGTGAGTAGTACATTACATAATAGAGATACATAATAATAAATATTTAGCCGCACAAACCTCTTGAAAAATAAATGTAAATGGATTTGGTCCACTTACAATAGTTGGATAACACATATGTAAGGAACGTTTGCATGTTCTTTATCAAATTGCCCTTATTTTACTTTCATTTGTACTCTGTTTTGGGTATAAGTATCTATTTAGTTGTTATATACATAAGAAATGTGAAATGTTACACATCTGTTTAAAGACATGATTTGCCATAATTGATTATTAATGTTTTTGCACAGGTACATTGATCAGGGTCGGAACCCTCAACTGTACACAAAGGAGTGCTTAGAAAGAGCTTTGGCAAAAAATGAGCAGGTCAAAGGAAAGATTGACACACTGACTGTGAGTATTGGTCCAGCGTTTGCATTCAGAGTTCAGTGCACTATGAATGACTGACTTATTTTGGAAGTGCTAGCAGGTTATTTGCTACAAAGGAGATAATATGTTTATATACACATATTCTATCCCTTCTGATTATATAGCTATTATTACAATCATCATTCTTCATCTGATCAGGCTTTATTTCATTGATTCAAAATAGAGCTGCAGCTCGGACTTATTTGACCTCTGTCGTTATTGATGGGCTTCTGAATTAAGTAGTCTATTTCCTTGGAAGTCTATAATGTGCATGTGTGTGTTATAGAAATCTTTGGTTAAAATGCTAGCTTTGTAGATTTCTGTTGTGGATGGATGATTTTCCGGCATGTTGTGAATTATCCAAACCAATGCACTTCATCTTCCAATATTTTGCGTTTTTTCTTTTTCTTTTTTTCCAGAAATTTAAAAGCCTCCTCATTTCTGAGCTGGGGAAGGTTTTTCCTGAAGAGATGGCAAAATATAAGGCCATTCATGGAGATGATCCTCCTTCATAAGTTACCAGTGCCACTTCATAAGCAAGATGTACATATGTTGATATTAATGTTTTTTTAAGGTTGAATTCATCAGTGAAATATGCAAATTTTTACAGCTTTTTCATCTTTGTATTTGCCTTTGTAATTGATATGATTACAGTTCAAAAACCGAGAGACATTTTGGGGGGAGCATCTTTGAAACAGTGCAAAACTTTCTTTCCCTCATGCATTGTAATTTTTTTGCAGCATACTTTTTTATTTTTCGTTGAATAAATGATTATTTTGTGTAATGACAACCGCTGGTGTTTTGGATTTTATCAACCACTCTGTTTTCGATATGAATGTGCAAAGGCATCAGCAAGCCATTTACTCATTCTTTCCTGGTTGTTTTTTGCTTGGATTAGTTCCAGTGGCCTCAAGTTACTTCCTGTCATGCCCTCTTTCGCCCTGACTTGTAATCTCACACTACTTGTCTGGTGCTGTGGTGATGGAATTGATTCGTAAGTGTCCTCCATTAACCACATGGAATCATTCGCGATGAGTCCTGTAGCTGAACTGTGAACAGACAGCGAGACTTTACCCTAGATGACAAACTCATGAGAACTTAGATGTTCTTGAAGAATGTCTCACTAGTATTCTAATAATTTTGGCCACCACTGTAGGTCATTAGAATGGTAAAGCATTTTACTTGGGTAACAAAGACTGGATGTTTAAATATTTGCGTATGAAATACCTTTGATCCAATTGATGGAGGGTTTTGTAACTCTTTTGTGAGGATTTAAGTCTTTGAAGACTGGTCAAACACTGAACATCTGCTGTATGATTAGTCACTTTCCTGCACAAAAGGACTTTATTCAGTGTTTGGACTGGAATACAAGTGAAATGTGTATTTCACTGCCTGTTAAAAAAAACAAAACAGTATAAGTTTATAATGAAATGACAAATATATTATGCTACATTGTAGCTGTAGTCTACTACGTTCTTGTTTATTAAGGTTTAATTTGGTGAGAGTCCATTTTTTTTGTTAGATGCGAAAACATTTTGTATGTTCGGCCCAGTTCTCTTCTGGTCATGTACTAGGCAGGTTGCATAGTAAGTTAATAACACAATAAGTTTATATTGCAATGTTGCTTTAAGTAGATTTAGACACATAGGCAGTCTGTTGATCTCAGAGGTTTATCCAAACTGTGTGGACCAGGGTCGTTAGGGAAGAGAATCTTCTCTTCAATACTTCAGTTTCTTTGCTGCACTTAGAGATCATCTTTTGTAAGCACACAAACTAAAAAGCATGGAGTGGGAGAAGAGATGTAGTAGCGGTGCACAAAGAGACTCTTATAAAGGACACAATTTCCGGTTTGGTTTCACAGGTATGTGTTTGAGTGGTGTTGTGCACGTTTTCTTGTGCATGGTATCCTCCAGGCTTTGTTTAGGGCCTTGACGTTTCTGTGGGTGAATAACGAACTCATCTTGTGACTCATGAGATGATTAATGCTTTTTTCTATAGTATGACCTTAATTTCTCCAAACACCTCTTCCACCTCTTCTTACTGAAGAACAGTGATGCTAACTGAAGAAATTAACCACATATGTAACAAATTATGCAGTATTTATCTATCTGTCTTTCTATCTTTCTGCATTATTTATCTATCGATCTGTCAATCTATCTATTATCTAGCTGTCTGTGTCTGTTGGTCGTTCTATCTATCTATCTATCTATCTATCTATCTATCTATCTATCTATCTATCTATCTATCTATCTATCTATCTAT
>JAUCNO010000353.1:10628924-10644180 GCA_032353835.1 Enteromius viviparus
CAAGCTGTACACTGATTACTTTACATTCTATCAGAGTTTCATATCTTTAGCGTTGTCCCTTGAAAAGATATAATAAACTCACTTTTGTGAGATACTGTACATCTGTTCACTTTTTTGCAACACCTTTTTTACAGGGCTTACTGTACTTTTTTCCACAGTTTCAAAGAGAAATGTCCACTGAGTGGTGCTAAAACACTGGTTCAATATGGGAACCCTGACACATTTTTATTACATTTATATGTATGTACTGCGGCCCACCAACCATGTCATTTCATCACAGATTTGAACTATTTTTGTCGACTCGTAGTTACAAGGAATTTGAACTCCTTGCCTCTTAAGTACAGCACATCTCTGTACTCTACCAAACAAACCTACAATCTGTGAAAAACCATATATTTGAATCTGGATATGTGTGATGCGGACATTCAAAAGCATCCGTTTTCAAATATCCCAGCATATTAATATTGTTTTGAAGTCATAACATATTATTCTTCAAATAATTGTGCCAAATAATTGTGCCAAAAATTAAGCCTTATTAATCAAAAATCTATACATTTGTGTAAAAAGGGATAAAAGGTTTCATAGTTTACTGCCTCTAGTGTTCATTTCTTCTGCAGTGATATGTACTTGTTGGTACATATATAGTGTCTCGCTGAAAAGTGCACCAAGGTAGGTTATACCATGAGACCAGGTAGGGTTTTCATACAGTTCATACAGTAATTTAATAAATCCTGTATCTCACTGATACATTTTTTTATATATAAATACAATGGAGACAGGGATATATTAAGACCTTAATAAATATTTTATTGCTATAACTCAGTCAAACACATTGATAATTCACTTCGCAGTTCTTGTTCAGATCACAAGGTGGCAGCAAAACATAGGATACATGCAGTCTACATTAACGAAGAGAAAAAAGACGTAAATGCAAGAATGTAGACGTTCAAACACAACACAACATAATAGTTTAATAATCACCATATTAATTTGTTGTGCAGATAAAAGCTGCAGCCTGTGGGTTTGTGTTTGAGCTTCGGTGACCGTGTAGTAGCTCTTGGCTGGGAGGCAGTTCTTCTGTTTGACAGAGTCGGAAGAAAACAATTCTGAAGTTAAACTGAGGAACGCTTTCAACAAAAACAGTACACTGTACAGCTGATGGGTCTTTAAACTGAGTGTTCAGATGAAATTGCTTTTGCAGTTGTGTAAATTTTGGAAGTGTGTAAATCGTGTGATAGATGTTTGCTTGGGTCATTCTCAGGAAATGCCATTTGTGTGCAATGAATCACTACGGATAGAATCAACAGCATACTGAACTCAGTCACATTATTTGATAGATTTGACTCTGTTTAATGTGTAATGCAAAAGAAATGTTAAATATTTATAATATATTGTGCAATATTTTAAAATGTTTGTTTTCAGCGGAATATCAGCTAATTTAGATGTGTCCATCACCATAACATTTTAATGTTATATAGAGAAAAATGGAATTACATTGTTCCAATTGTAATTGTAATTGTACATTGTTACATTTTTTTTCTTCTAAAATCCTTTATCCCTTATTTTATTATGTTAATTACACTTTTTTTAAGGGGATGTCTATTAATAGCTATATTAAAACCTTAAAATAATATGACATGGCTTGCACAAAAGGTCTGTTAAGTACAAAAGTGGAAGGATGCAGCAAAAGTGGAAATGTAATTAGTTTATTTTAAGAAATTACTTTAGAAGCATGTTTTCTATAAGAAAAAAAAAATCATGCTTTGGTAAGTCATAACTGTATTTAAAAAAGTCAATCGTGTGATTAAAAAGGTTTGTTAGATAAGTCACACATGAGATAAGAAGTCATAAGTTATAACATGAGTCAAAATTATGATCAAATATAATTATAAGATTAAAAATGACAATACTGGAATTGAGTCTTAATTATGCCATAAACAATAGATTTATGTCATAATTATAACACTGTCTCATTTTCACTATGGCTGGCAGTAGTATGACTTGGTATGCCATTATTTTACCCATTACCTTTATTATGGTTACAGTCATAATTTTGACATATTGTCAAAATATTTTAAATTTAGCTCAATTTTGGCTTAGTCTTTAACTTATTGTCTTATAATTGTAATTTGTGACTTCTCAATTACGATCTCATATGTTCGTCTCTTTCTGTTATTCTAATTTACCAAAGTGTGATTTTTTTATTTTTTTTCTCTTTCTGAGATTGCATAAATAATAATAAATAAAAAATCAGCCTAGAATGTTGTCACTCTTTCACAATAAGTAACTTGCTCATTTAATAAATAGCATATGTCTATAAACAGGTCGCAGATGCACTCAAAACATCCTTGTCGTTCCACCCTATAAGTAGTGAATTCATAGTCTGACTGTCCTTCTGTCTCTAATTACTTCACCTCTGGGGTGCAAATAGGATAGTATTGTAGTATGAGGGTTCAGATGGAGGTGGGGTAATTCACTCACAGGATTGTTTATTATTTTAAGACTTGCCTGAACATAACTGAATGTTCAGGGCTAGTTCAAAGGGGTCATAGAGTTCATTTCACATCTCATACCCAACTACTCAATAAACACAGAGTCAGATAATACAAACAAAAACATAAAAAAAATAAAAATAAAGCCTAAATAATGAAATAAGACCCCATATGTTCAATCCATAAAATAAAGGTTGCCAGTGCATTAGAATTCTGATGCATTTCATAAAAAAGGGTTGTAGGTTATTTGAATCAATCAATGAATTAAACAAACAAGACACACACAAAAACATTAAATGCGTTAATGTATTAGCATGCACTTTGTGCTGAATGTAAAAAAAGATGAACAGATGCTATCGTTCTTTGAGATAATTGAATACACTGAATATGTGTATGCATATGACAGCAGCTTTGTGATCTTTTGCAGCTAATCTAGACCATTTCAGAAGGCAAAGTGTCATTCATTATGTGTGCTCCTCTTGATTTGTGAAGACCCCATGTGGTTACAGTGTCTCTAAAGATGCTAAAATGATATTAGTATACATTGTGTACAGCTTATGTGTCCTCCGAAGCAGATTAACATAGTTGTTATGGACTCATTTTACAAATGTCAAAATGACTCCTTAGTGTCAGCTATAAATATTATTATACTTCAGGGGTAAAATTGAGAATACTGTCGTTCCAAACACTTTTTTCCCCCTGTAAAACACCAAAATAAATTCAAAACAAGACTAAGTCATTGTTCAGAATGTCTTCTTTTATGAAGAAAGAAAACCACGCAGGTTTAGAATGACACGAGGGTGAGTAAATGACGACAGAATTAACGTCTTTGGGTGAACTATTCCTTCAAACCAACTTTAATTGACTGCAGGCTGATGCATTTTCATGAGGTGGCGCATTTCTGGTTCTTGAGCAACATTCCCGTAGTTAACTCCAGTTTGCTCTAGGGGATTGGTTTTGGAAGTGTACTGTAACATAAAAGTGCTAAAATGACAACTTAGTAGTGTGTGAGCATTGCATATGTGTGTGTTTGTGTGTGGGAAAGAGAGAGTTTGTCAGTCTTTCAGAAGAGCATGTCTCCTTCACAGAGCTCCAGGTGGAGGACTGTAAGATCTCAGTCGCACTTTGCAATGCATCTGCCCAGACTGTTTGGGTTGGTATGACGTTTATTTAACAGGATTACAGATAACAGCACATGTGGCGATGGGGCTCGGACACTCTTCTCTTACACTTGGATATTAATCCTCTATATGCTTTGGGAAACTGATTGCATCAGATAGTCCAGCAAGGCTTTGGTCTGTCGGGGTTACTTCGGGTTAGACCTGTAGTTATGTGCAATCGTTACCTTGAACCATTTTCTATTTTTGAAACTAATTCCAAATGCAAAGTCAGATTTCTTTCATGTTTTTTTCATGAGAGAAACCTATCCGCCTTTTGAACATTTGAACGCTCTCCCCCCCACCTCGCTTTCTGCTTATTTTGCTCCATTTTATTCAGGGTGTTTTTTTTTTTTTTTGTACCTCCCTCCATCTCTTCGTCCTTCACACCTTCTTGGTTTAATATATTCATTTCAAGAAGCCTAAACCTTGCCTTTTAAACAGGCAGCCATTTTATGTCTTATCACGGATGGGCCACAAAGGCCCAGGCAGGACTAGCACCATTAGCATTAGCATAGCACAGAAACGCCTGACATGACTGACATCTTCTCTAGCGTCATTGCTTTGATTGACACATCACCTGACCAGGTGGACTCAAAGATAGTAATATTCCTTATGTGGCAGTCTTGGCTGAAAATGTAAAACTGCCTCATAAAAAGAGAGTAATATGCAGGGTTTGCTTTTGAAGACCCATTTTTATAGATTACTAATGCATTATTATGTTTACTTAATCTATATCTGTTATGTAGCCAGTATTATTATTATTGAATTTTGGTACGGTGCAGAGAGATATTTAAATGCCAAGAAAAAAATTATATATATATATGTGTGTAAAATTCAATGAAAGGTAACTGAACAATAAAATTTTTCCATTCATTCTTTTATTGTAATGCCTTTAATTTTAAATGCAACATATATTAAAGGTTTGGATTTAAAAAATCTAAATTTTTCATGTTATTTTGGAAAAAGATCATTACTTATCAGTCACTGTAAATGCTGTAAAGGCCCACTGATAACATGTTATTGTCCAGTTCATTAGAAAACCATTATGCATTGATAGTTCAAGGAACTCAACATCCGAATTGTTCGATATGTGCGTGTGTGTGTGTGTGTGTGTATAGGCTATATATAAATATCCAACTAAATCAATAACCTAATAGCAAACCAAAAAAAAAAAAGATACTTTACAAGAAAACACTGCAATGTGTAAATTATTGAAAACAACAATTTCTATGGGTTTAAAAACAAAATTAGCAAATGATTATTAGATTATATGATTTTAACTGAACTTTTGACAGTTGAGGTACTTGCCTGATGCTCAGGTAGTCACCAAATATTTACACACATTGGAGTGATTCATTTTCATATGAAGCAAAAAAATAAATAATTTTCAATCAACAGTCTGCAGTGATTTAATGGATCTGGTTTGTTTCCCACACTCACTCTCCAAGTGCTACGTGATCTTGGCCCCAGTCTGACCTTTGGGTTTGAACCTCAGTCAAACAAATTATATGCTTTATGAACTTCTGGCTGAGCACCATGTTTTCTGGAATGTGTGGTTTTGCTGACGTTTTGTTTTCCTAAAAGCTTTCAGAATGTCTTTTTACTGATTGGGAATCATGTGTTTGATTAGGACATCCATAACTCAGTCTGTTTGTCACAAAGTAAGACTGTGACCCGATCCAGGTGTGCCTCTGTCACTAACTTTCTCTGTTCCTCTCTCTCTAAAACACTTCCTTTACTGCAGCATCTGTGACAGAGAAAACAGAATATAAACACACTTCCAAACACTGAAAATTAATTCACGTCTTCACATAAACCTTTTTTGGCCCGGGCGATGGTTTATTTTCTCTGAAGGTTTGCGGAGGTCGTCACTTCGGAGGTCCCGCGAGAGGTCCCTGGTTTTCACGCGTGTGTACGCAACGATTTATAACAAGTTAGATGAATAACAATAACAAGCATGACGCTACAGTGTTAAACAGAACATTATTGTAGTCTATATTAAAAGGCGTTTTATAAAAAATGCGCGTGTATCGGCATTTAGAATTCTGCAACATGTTGCTTCAGAATTCTCTTCGGTTTTTAAAACAATACAATAAAACAACACGCTTTTGAGTGAATGACCACTTTATCTTGATTTTGAGACACCACAGAGCTCCAGTAGTTCAGGTGTAGATTGGTCTCTTTTCTTTAGGCTGTTATATTCTACTTATCACTGACATAATCTCCATGCACACCCCACTCTCCTCCGAGTATAACACACATGCTGCGCGCTGGCATTTCAACAGCTGCGATCCATATTCCTCTGTCTCCATATTTCAGTCAGCTGTCGAGGTTGTGCAAGGAGAGCTTTCGCCTTCTGTTGAAACCGCGCTATGAACTCTCATAAACAATTTAATCGTGCATAACTAGTCATTTGTTTGAATTGCAGCAAAACTGTTTTCACTTCAATTTTGTTTTTGCGTTTTGAAAAAAAAAAATCTCCAAGGTATTTCAGCTCAAATGTGTGCGTCCTCTCACCTTGTTTTTAAACGCATCGCTTTGAATAAGACTGATATATATTTGTAAGAAGTTTCAGTTTGTCCTATTTCACTGAAATAATCCTTTTTTAAAAATAAATAAATAAACAGCTCTTTAAAATGTAGTCTTCAAATAATTTTGAATTTGAATAATTAATAAAATTCAAAAAAGCTGCCAATAGATGTCGCCGTTGCCTAGTTACGGTTATATCCAAGCAGTAATTTAAAATGTTTCTACACAACGAAAACTTCAGTCACTAATAATTTTTTTCAGCTTACGATCAACTTTAAAATACTTTGGTAAATCATATTTAACTAGTATACATTTATATAATACATATTAAACTGTATTAACTGGCGCTGATACTTTATTGTTAATCAACATTTTAATACGATGGCATTTAGTTCATTGGCTGACGTTTTCATATGTCGACTCATTAAAGTTATAAAAACGTTATTTTCCTATTCATTACTACCATTTATTCCACTAATATCATTTTCCAATTATTCAACATATATAATTTGCTTGCCTTACAATTAAAGAAGCTAGTACTGAAACTATTAGAAGTATATTCATTCAGTCATGGCTTTGAATAAATAACTCAACAATTATTCAACTTAATAGATTCCAGTAACACAATTCATCTCATTGTCTTTATTACACAAAAATATATCATTTTCACAATTTCTGACAAATAACTCTTATTAACTCTGTAAAAGAAATGGAGGCGAGCTACACGGAAAACTCAAACATGCTGAAATGAAATTAAAATAAAAAGACAAAATATATATATATTGCAGGATGGAAGAAATACAAAAATTATTTTGGTCTATCCGATGACGTATATGCTGTTATTGAATTGTCACATTTTAGTTTCGTTAAATAATTTAGAGGTTTCTGATAAGTTCTGTGTTCATGAAATAGTCTTCAGAGCGCGTTGTGATGTTTCATGATGAGACCTGTGTGAGTAGAGAAATGGGGAAAAATGAGTTCAAATGTATTTCAACAAATGATACACAAGTGATCTCGAAGCAAATGAGTGATTTTTTTTTTTTTACAGTTACTAGGCTAGTTGAATAACTTTAAGCCATTAACAAGCCACACACCATGCAGTATATAGGCTATTAACGAAAATGTGTTAAAGTTTCATTGCTATTTAAATGTAAATGAAAGTTTCTACCCATTAGAATGCGTTAGATAATGATCAACTAATGAGAGCTGATGGTGCTCATTAGCTAATACAACATCTGAAAGAAAGTTGCAATAAAATGTATCCGATTGTTCTCTTGACAAGTGTGTGAAGTGAAACTGTATTTTTGTAATTATTAAAGCTAATAAAAGTTTGATGCCATTTAAAAAGAACTGACGTTTTCGTTTATAATTTACCTGTCATGGATGACTGGAAACGGTGGTCTGGACGCAAGTGTTGGAGATTCAATTCTCTGAAGGTTCTCTTGATCTAAATCAAATTAAAAGGATAAATAAATAAAAACGTGTTCTTTAAAACACACTTATTTTTAACCAGACATCAAAGACTAAATGTTGTGGCGTTAAATAATGTGACAAAAAGAGAAGTCACTATCTTGAAAAGTATTTCCATACTGAATACTAACCATTATGTTTGGGACTGAAACTGTCGGATGAGTTGTCGCTGTCTAGACAAGGAGAGCCAGAGGCCGACGAGGGTTTCTTTTCGGGGTTCGTAACGGGGCTGTGGTTTGGAAAGTTACTGTTTTGACTCAAAAGTGAACGTACACCCATCAGAGAATTCGCGCTGAGGAAAGCGGCGCTCGCCCAGTTGTGTAGTTTCCCAATCTGGCACGTATAAATCCCGTTAGTGGAGAGGAAAGCGGGATGGGTCGAGGGTGAGGCCCTGAGGCCTGCGGGCGTCGAGGAGACACCGAGTTTCTGCGTGTTATCAGGACTCGTCGCCGTCTCCGCCAGGGACCAGATTTTGGGTTTGCTGTTCCCAGGCCTCTGACACACCGGTCCACCTGGAGACACCTCACCAACGCTTTTGACCACACTCTGTTCTTTATTACTATTCGACATAGGGCTGTCCGTATTTTTAAGTGCTGACGGTGAGGATAATATCCGCGGCGTTTCCACGGTTTCTCTCTCGCTCTGATTATCCGAGCTTTCCTTGTTCAGATCTCCTCTGGGCTCATCGGGCTTGTCCATATCGATGGTTTCTAGATCGATTTCTTCCTCGTCGTCGTTTTTGTCCGCGTCGTCCTCATTGTCGCTGTCAAAAATTCGTCCGTCTCTGTCCTCCGCGCTGCGACCCCAGGTCACTTTATTCTCCTTCTTGAGTCTCCGGCGCGCGTTGGCGAACCAGGTGGACACCTGCGTAAGGGTCATCTTAGTGATAATGGCCAGCATGATCTTCTCGCCCTTGGTGGGATACGGGTTCTTTTTATGCTCCTGCAGCCATGCTTTCAGTGTGCTGGTGGTCTCTCTGGTAGCGCTCTTGGCCCGGGCCGGATCACCGTACTGGTACTGGCTGTATGGGTAGAAACCGGGCGCAGCGTGGACTGCAAATCCTGGTGGATGTGCCCCGGGGTTATCCTTCAGCTCATACTGCGACCCCTGGGGATTGGAAAATTAATTATCAGTTAAAGCGTAAAAAAACACCAGAAACCAGAGATGTAAAGTGTAGAATATCTTTTTTTTTCCCTTTTCGTTTTTTTTCCTTTTAAAAAAGATAATAGAAAAAAACTATTTTATCTTGGGGAGAAACTCTACTGCACAAACTTTTTTAGCTCAGGTAAAAAAAATAAAAAATAAACAAAACAAACAAATTACAAGTATTCAGCGATTCTTTTTTGAGTGTCAAAATAGAAATATTTGCAAAACGTTTATAAATTGGTTAAAACAAACCAAATTAATAGCATATTTCTGAAATAAACACGACTTATCGTTACATTTTATTTTTATCTATTTGTTTATTTTTTGTATCACCTTGTAAATGGCAGATTATAATTTCCTATTTTTTAAACAACTAAATTATGGATATTCTTAAATAAATCCCATAACTGAATTCTATGACTTAATGCAATATTATAATATTTATGCAAGTTATGTCCATCAAAACATTGCTAATTGACATATATTATGATTCAACCGTGACAGAGTCCTGTTTAATGCTTTATTCGCCACTTCGAACGTTGTATAAATATTCAGCCGCGAGAAAGAACTCTAGAAAACCAATGTAAAGTATTAAAAGTGTCTTACCATTTGAGAGAGCAGGGCCAGCTCGGCACTGTTGTAGGGTAGGAAGGCGCTATAGTTTTGCACGGTCCACGGATTCGCGTACATGCCGAGCATCGGCGTAATCGCCGCCGCTGCAGCCGCGGGATTTGCGCTGCTCTCCGAGCTTCCCTCGCGTGGAGAGGACGGCATGACACCCGCGCGCTCCGCTCCGTACACCTCTTGGGAGGCGTTTAGGAACTGTGGGTAACCCAGCTGGGGGAACGACATGTCCAACTCCCGAGGAACTCTGACGGAGATTTACAAGAGAGAAGGGCAATCCACTTTCAATCACAGCGATAACTCTCGCCTGGTGCAGAAGCGCGGTCTCGTCAGGAGGAACGTCTAGTGATGCGTCTACCCTCTGGACCTCTCACAATTTGAAGTTGACGGCTTGATTGGCATGCTACTTAAGCGCGAGGCCCCTCCTATCCGAGGCCACGCGATAAGTAGGCTGCAGTGTGTATTACTGTGTGTTTGTGTGCCAGTGTAAACGAAGAAGTGCTTCAGACTTGTTCGCGTAAATGTGTTGAATATGACAACAAATATCGAAGGCTTTAAACATAAAATAAGAAAATAGTTATTATAACCTTATTAAATGCTGTGTTGCTTTAGGTTACACAAAGACATTTTGCCATTTAAATTAATTGACCTAACACAAAACAGTTAATTTGTCAACTCTCTTACAACACAGAAACATTTTTTTAACAAATGTTATACATAATTTCACTGTAAACTATTTAGCCTATACGTTATTTGATTAACGTGTATACAGTATATTGTTGACATTGTTTTTGTAAAAAATTAAGCCATGAAACCATATCGCGTCACTTTTACGATGACAAACAAAACCAATATCTGATTCAATTTAGCTTACTTAAATTAAAACTAATGAGAAATATTAATTTACAGTCAGCATAATGCAGACATGTAATGCTTGTTATGCCCAAATAACCCATTGACCAACTATTTAATATTAAATCTGAAAAATATAGGCTAGTATAACAATATGAAAAATTTCCATTAATTATTTTATCCTAGAAACGGACTGGATTTAGTTAAGTAGGATGGAAAAGAAAACAAAGTATGTACTGAGTGTTAATTAAAATTTTGCCACTGTCCATCCGTGATCAAATACATCTGACCATTCCTCAGTCAATATTTCATGTTTTACTACGCATTTTCCACACGCACATGCGAGGGTTTGTATGTATTAGCGGCTTCTACGTTTGGTGGTTTGGACTGGTGAAGAAGGTAATAAAGGCGCGTAATAGTGATTTGATGGAGCAGAGAGAATCATCATCATCGCTCCCTCCTTCTCAAAGCGCGCGCACACACACAAGCGTTCACACGGCGTGCCAGAGAGGGTCTCAGTAATGTCCAACAGGGAAACAAACGATCCCGTTTATGGTAATTTGCACATTAGCATCACACAGGTTGTCCCGTGATAAGGTGACAGGTTAATGAAATGCTCCATTCAGAGGAGCCATTTGATCCCTCTGAGAGGTTGTGATAAGGAGCCAACCAGAGAAGCCTGCAATTAAAATCACAGCCTATCTCTCCATCCCAGTATATTTTCTCTCTCCTCCTCTCATCCACTGCTGGTAATGAGGGCTAACACCCCTGTCTGCGCTAATCCTCCCCCTGGGTGCACCTTGCTATCAGATGTTAGCTTTGTAATTATTTATCCAAAAAAGTCATAATTTCATGCTCGAGTAGCAAATGAGTTTGGCGAGCTGGTTAGTCGATTCTCTTCGTGTCCTGTGAAGCGGAGAGTGGGATTTAATGATTTAATTACAGCAGTTAGTCCTCCATTTGGCTGCAAGGAGGTTTACGTTTTAAAAATGGCAACCGAATCACCTGTCAGTGACATTCTCAGGTGTTAAAAAACACCTAAACACGTTTCCACTAATATTTAGATTCAGCCTCTCAGAAAGGGCTACATTTGTTTACAGCATTTATTTTCAGCAGTAGGCTAACGTTTAGGACACTGGAAAAGATGTGGTACACTTACCTCATACATTAATTATACAGTGGAAAGTATTCACTTAAATGTTTCACTCTTTGTTATATTGTTATCATTTGCTAAAATCATTTAAGTTAATTTTTTTCTAATTAATGTACACACAGCACCCAATATTGACAGAAAAAACACAGAATTGTTGACATTTTTGCAGATTTATTAAAAATGAGAAACTGAAATATCACATGGTCCTTTGGACATTTGCTCAGTATTTAGTAGAAACACCCGTTTGATCGAATACAGTCATGAGTCTTTTTGGGAAAGATGCAACAAGTTTTCCACACCTGGATTTGGGGATCCTCTGCCAGTCCTTTTTGCAGATCCTCTCCAGTTCTGTCAGGTTGGATGGTAAACCTTGGTGGACAGCCATTTTTAGGTCTCTCCAGAGATGCTCAATTGAGTTTAAGTCAGGGCTCTGGCTGGGTCATTTAAGAACAGTCACACAGAGTTGTTGTGAAGCCACTCCTTCATTATTTTAGCTGTGTGCTTGTTGTGTCATTGTCTTGTTGGAAGGTAAACCTTCGGCCCAGTCTGAGGTCCTGAGCTTTCTGGAGAAGGTTTTCACATTCACCTTTTCCTCGATTGTAACCATACTGTCCCTGCAGCAGACAGACTCTTCCTCACCATCTTGGAGCCCTTCATGTGTATTTTAGCAAACTCAATAAAGGTTTTCATGTGTCTTGCACTGAGGAGAGGCTTCCGTCGGGCCACTGCCATAAATCCCGACTAGTGGAGGGCTGCAGTGATGGTTGACTTTCTACAACTTTCTCCCATCTCTGTACTGCATCTCTGGAGCTCAGTCCCAGTGATCTTTGGGGTCCTCTTTACTTCTCTCAACAGGGCTCTTCTCCCCTGATAGCTCAGTTTGGCTGGACTGCCAGCTCTAGGAAGGGTTCTGGTCGTTCCAAACATCTTCCATTTAAGGATTATGGAGGCCACTGTGCTCTTAGAAACCTTAAGTGCAGCAGATTTTTTTTGTAACCTTGGTCAGTTCTGTACCTTGTCACAATTCTGTCTCTGAGCTCTTCAGGCAGTTCCTTTTGACCTCATGAATCTCATTTGCTCTGACATGCATTGTGAGCTGTAAGGTCTTATATGGGCAGGTGTGTGGCTTTCCTAATCAAGTCCAATCAGCATAATCAAACACAGCGGTATTTAAATGAAGGTGTAGAACCTTAAGGGCCTCAAGAATATCAAGAATGATCAGTGAAATGGACAGTACCTGTGTTAAATATATCTGAATACTTAGGACCATGTGCTATTTCAGTTTTTCTTTTTTTATAAATCTGCAAAAATGTCAACAAGTCTGTATTTTTCTGTCAATATGGGGTGCTGTGTGTACATTAATGAGAAGAAAGGGAGTCTGAATACTTTCTGTACCCACTGTACACACACATTAAGAAGACCATATGGCTGTTGTTGTTTTAAAAGAAATGAAAGCCATTCAATGGGTTAATTATAATATACATTTGATGGCTTTCAAGGCTTTATTCACTTTATTCACGCTGGTTACATTTTCTTTTTCATTTTGTCACCTGTTTTTTGGAAGCTGTATGGAATTAAATGGTTACGTCAGTAAACCTGTACAGAGTGAAACTGTATGCAGTTTCAGGTCCTGATTTGATTTTTTTTGGTTCATTTGAGATCAAACAAATCTGTGGTACTGTACTGAATGATCATTTGCCTATATTCATGTGCTTTTGTATTTACAATGGGTTTTAAAAGTATTTTTATTTAACATGTGCATTGCTAAAAAAGGCATTATTATGGTGTATATATATATATATTACTTTTTAGAATCTGTATCTGTTACAGTTAAGTCTGGTATGCATTCAGCAGAGATTGTGCAAGTATGAAGGTCTAGTAGGACTGGCATAAAATCAGGGTCCTGTTTTACATTGAGTACAAAAAAAGTGTTTGATACAATTACAATGTACTTATGTGTTCATGTTGTATTGCAAAACCCCCAGCCTTTACTGCATGATGCTGAAACTATAATGGAAGGTTGATCCCAGTTTACAGGTCACGAAGAAGATCAAAATAAGCTGACTCCTAATGTAGATGTTTAGAAGTGTGAATTTCCTAAATCCCTAAAAAGAGGAAAAGTATGTTTTTGGTGGTAAATCAAAACATCTAAAGTGAATGTCAGTATAATTAATTTTTTGGTGACACGCAATTAAAGCATTATCAAATGCTGTTGATTTTATCAATAATATTATTTTTCCTGTGAGCAGCCAACAATTTCTGAGAACTTACAGTGCAGTGAATGGGTGCCGTCAGAATGAGACTCCAAACAGCTGATGAAACAGCACAATAATCCACAAGTAGCTAATCCACAACATTCCAGTCTATCAGTTGATGTCTTCCGAAGTGAAAAGCTGTGTTTTTTTGTAAGAAACAAATCCATCAAGGCCTTTTTAAACTTCAAAACATCCATTTCAACTAAAAATTTTAACCACAATACTGCTTTCAGCAGAGAAATGTTCATCTTGTGTGCATCAGGAGAGAAATATGCACAGATCAAGCAATGTTTACAAGCAAAAAAAGGTCCAAAACAGATCTAAACAAATATGTCAGTGGATTTTAATGCGAGAGGACAACAGGGGATGGACTTTTTCACTGAAAGAAGTGTGGTTATGGATCATTTGGGCCAGAAACCAGGTTTAAAGATAAAACAATCTAACGATGGATTTCTTACAAACATGCAGCTTTTCACTTAACAATATTGATGGACTGGAGTGGTGTGGATTACTTAATTGTGATGTTTTTAGTCAGCTTTGGACTCTTGTTCTGACGGCACCCATTCACTGCAGAGGATCTATTGGTGAGCAAGTGATACAATGCTACTTTCTAGAAATCCGTTCTGATGAATCAACAGACTCATTCACATCTTGCATAGCCTGACAATGAGTCAATTTTATTTATGGGTGAACTATTGCTTTAAGGTTCTTTTTTTTATATCTTATTGCAAACGTGTAAGAGTGAAATGAGGGCTTCCTGTGCCTCCACCTCCGACTGTGAGCGCTGAAACAGCACGGTTTAAATATGAAGAGTCTGACCCTGATTGTCATCTTTCACTCCATCTCCATCTGCCTCTGTATCTGATTTGATGACACGGGGGACCGGGGCTCATTTTGCAGTCCATTAACAGAGGGCAGGACTCCAGTTCCCATGGGTCCTGGAGATCCCCCTCCCTCACCCGAATACCCTCATCTGGTGAATCTCCTCACCTCTCTAACCTCCCCCCTCAGTTGCTGACCTTTCTAACACTGTTGGCTAAACATTGCCTCACTCTGTAATGAGCCAATAAACTGAATGCATTAATGGCCATTTAGGTTGTGTGTGTGAGTGACTGTGCCGTGAATCTGACTGCAAGGGATTTCACTGCAATAGATCAAGGGATTTGTTTTCATTGCATATAAAACAAATGCCATCATATCTGTTGTCCTTGGATTGTTAATGCGCTTCATTGTGTTCATAATACATCCAGGCATTTTTGAATCCCTCAAGAATGAAAAAAGGTAATCCTAATGAAGAGGAGATTAATTACCCCCATTTGTGTGATTGTGTGAGTCAGACTTTGGCATAAGAATTAAGTGTGTGTGTGTGTGTGTGTGTGTGTGTGTGTGTTGCTCCTTTAGTTGACAGTGCTGGAGGAAGTGTGTGCCAACATTTCCTTTCCTCCCGGATGTCCTCTAACAGTACTGCTCTCACAGACCATGTGTTGTCTTGCTCTTTACACACACACACACACACACACACACACACACACACACACACACACACACATGTCTGGTTTGCCATCTTCGTGGGGA